>JAATLQ010022903.1:0-85710 GCA_013421005.1 Heliconius erato x Heliconius himera | reverse complement strand
TTACTAATATGCCTGCCCTATCACATAAAGGCTTTTTATATCATCAACATTGAGCATGCACTCATTTTTTATGCAAAAAAATATAAACAGACAAAATAAAAATAGAACAGAACATTTATAGGTATATCATAGATTTTTATCTATGATATACCTATAAATGTTCAATATTTGGAATTTTCCCTTTATTTGTACTGTAAGTTTACATTTCGTGCCGGATTTCAAAACTATAGGTCCACAGAACTACTCTATAGGTATTTATGACGATTATTATTTTAGCGAAATCAATGTATAGATCCTCCTATCTTGTAGCTGCGCTCTAAGGGGCCGTAGACCTAAATATTTGATATTAATTTAAACATCAAAAATGTTGACATATTTGGCCGAAACGGACAACAAAGTGATCCTAAAAAGTCAGTCCTGGTACTTCCTGTTCCTGGTCGGTCTCCAGGAGGCGCGGGTTCGCGTCCCGATACGTTCAAATTTTTATACGTTTTCTTAATAAGTATTTTTCTTTCCCAAGTGTGGAATAACACTTTAAAAAATGTTAAAAAAAAGGTTCCTATAAGAGTTCCGTTACATGTTATGATACGGAACCCTAAAAATAATCCTATTATATAATTAGTATTGAGTGCACGTGACTTAAGCATTTATTAAAGTGTAGGTAATACACTATAATTGCATTCCCTCAAACTCAACACTATAATGTACGGTCCAAATATTTTGTTTAGTAACAAGATTAAAATTGCGGTTTGAGGCCAGTCGTGGCGCAGCGGCACAAGGTGTGACTGTAGAACCGACTGGTTGTGAGTTCGATCTCCACTCGAGGAGATGGAATATTTACTTAAATGTATATTTCCATTACTTCGCTCTGGTATCGAGGACAAGCGCGGCATTGAGTTCTGCCACTCAACACGCAATGCCTCCAGAATTCGGCAGAAAGTGGGGAACGGAGTGTCTTAACACTAGGTTCCCTCTGCCTACTCTGCAGTGTGCGAGAGATAGCGTGAAGCTAATTAATTAATTAATATTAATGAATTAATTAAGTAATTAATTAAAATTGCACGTGTTTTTGTACGATATGTAAAAGATAATTCTAGATTGCAAAGAAATAAAAGAAAAAGACAATTAATCAGATTAGGTAATCATATTATTTGATATAGTGTTATTTCTGTCTTGGCTGCCAACCAAAAACAATGGAATGCTTAAAAAAAGCTTAAGATCGTCTAAAATGCTAAGAACACAGTGATTAATTATCAATTTTTTTTTCTACCTCTGAAATTACTTAAAGATTATTGAATTATTTATTTAATAATAAATGTTATTATGACATATTTGCTGTTTTGCAAAAACAAAACCGTTGACAACGCCGCCGCGCCGGGTTCGATTTCCACTCGGACTAACCAAACAAAGCGCAGCGTTAAACTCCGTCTCTCACAACGTAATCTCTCGAAAATTTTTCGGCAAATGGCGAAAGTAGTGTCATAACACTACGTTCCCTAGCTCTGCTATTTGCGGGATACAGCGTGAAGCTAAAACGAGTATCACTTTCTAAAATTATAACTCGATGTCGTGTTTTCGTTTTCCCAAAAAGACAACACCAGGCAAATTGAACCAGGCAAAATATTTTGTCTACTAACGATATTATAATTACACGTGGCCCCCACACCGGTAGCAATTCCGGGGTATTTATGTTTCCCTGGTACGTGTGTTTTTACTGGCGTTACGTTCTGTTATTGTTGTTTATACACTTAATGTACGTACGCGGTTTCGGTAATTTCGCACAGTGTTTTTAGGTCTTTATTGCGTTTTTGTTTCTGGTGCTCATATTGGTATGGTATGGTGCTGGCTGTTTGTGTGTGTTTGTTCGTGTGTGTGTGTGTGTGTCTGTGAGGTGGAATTCGATTGTTGTAGGTTCAAATCTAGTAAATAAAATGTAGGTTATAGTTGAGCATGTGGGTCTAAAGCTAAAGTGAATTTATTTGTACAGCTGAAGTAGGCACAGCTTGTGACGATACGAAATATTTTTTATATATCTCTGGTAGGAAGACAAAGCGCAGCGTTGTGGTCTATCACTCAATACGCAATGTCTCGAAAATTTGGCGTGGGGAACACTAGGTTATCTCTGCCTACCCTAGTATGCGGGATGCTAGAAGCATGAAGCTGTTTTTTTATTATTAAATATTTCATGTCAAGGAAATCGAACCCACAACCGTCGCGTTAACAGACGCACGCTTGTTCCTTGGGCAATAAAATATACCTTATGCATTCATACTATATGTACCTATACAGTTATACTAAATACAAATATATAAGGGTTGGTAAGCAAGGTCGTGCTATATTTACAACTTATTATATTTAGCTTGACTATATGTATAAGGGTTCATTTTATAATGATATTTTAAATACATCTACACAAAAATAAAATAAAAATATATAAATAATTTTATTCTTACTACTGTAATCGTTCTCATTAAGGTTAGCTTCTCATAAAAGTAAATATATTACATATTAAAAGTGTTCTCTTTGTCATATACGCTAACTACGCTGGATTTAGTTATATTTCTCTCGCCGTTGTTGTCAGCCTTTCGATGCCCACTGTTGGACATAAGCCTCCCCCAAAGATCTCCACGCTGATCGGTCCTGCGCTGCCTGCATCCAGCGGCTTCGGCTGCATCCAGCGTCTACCCGCGACATTGACCAGATCATCGGTCCACCTGGTGGAGGGCCTGCCCGCCGAGCGTGGTCATCCAGTTCATGGCCGCCACTCGTCTGCTTTTCCGTCCCAACGGCCATCGGTTCGGTCCTTACTGAATAGGGGCCGTTTTTGTGCGCGTTCGTTTCTTAATACTAGGTTCTCAGGTACCCGGTTCTAGATTCACACAACATGAAGATAGAAGAACTCGCTTTGATATAATAAGCGAGTTCTTACAGTAAATATGTTATCGTCAAAAGCTCCCCTCAGAAAGGGTCAGGAAGCACTGTATACAAACTCATGGATACTGCAAATTCCCATTTTTCAAAGAATCCCTATTGTATCTCTTTGACCTGGTTCTGTAAAAGTTTCTCGGTTTTCTTACTGTCTTTTGTTGTTTTTATAAATAAATACAGTATATTCGTTCTAATAATAAAGATTAGCTTGTTATTTAGAAACATTTTGTTTTGTTTTGCTTTGTGAACTTCAGAAGTTTTTTGCGTGGACCAAAGTTTTTAATTATCAGTTTTCAGTTTCAAATGTCAGTCGTGGCGCAGAAGCACAAGTGTGCGACTGTAGACAGGTAGTAGTTTTGATACCCACCCGAGAAAATGAAATATTTTATATTGTTATTTTCCTCGCTCCGGTAACAAGGCAAAGTGCGGCGTTGAATTCCGCCACAATGGGAATTTGGCGGAAAATAGAATGAAAGTGTCATATAACATTAGGTCCCGTTTTCCTATGCCTTAAATATTTATTGCAAATATTAAATATTTGGTTACCCCGATTTGGAACTGAACCCACAGCTGTCGCGCTTACAGTCGCATGCATGTGCCCCTACGCCACAATGTTCTTTTCTATGTAATCATTTCAGTATACAACAACACCTGCATTCCTTATTAAGTTGCGTAAATCAACGCCCCATTTTGTCTAAAACTGTCTCAATAAATAAAAAAAGTTTCAATCTCCTTAGAGACTTGTTTTAGTTTTTCACGGACAATTTCTTTTTACGGTGACTACAAACCTATTTAACCTCAATCTGTGTACCTGACAGCGAATAGATCATTAAATTAGCTGGTTAACCTCGAAATCCCATTTTGGATTCGTAATATTCCCGTACTAAATTAGGGTCATGTCGATCATAATTGGCTTAAGCAGATCTTCTATACAATAGCTAGTGTGTAGAACGCAAAATCTAATTTTGTGACAGCCTTACAGCGTTTCTGCTTCTTGTTGCTTCCTAATTTTAAAGAATACACAGGTGACTATATCATTATTTTTATTTATTAAATCGCATGGATACCGTTGTGGCCCAGCAGTACAGAGTCTGACTGTAAATGCAACGATTGTGAGTTCGATGCCAATCGAGGGAACAAATATTTTCTCTCGTTCTAGTAAATAAATCTACTTAAGTCTTATAAATAGAATAGCTTCACGCTGTATCCTTTAAATAACAGTATAGGCAGAAGGAAGCCTAGTGTTAAGACACTCCGTTCCAATTAAGACCACCTTTCCCCACTTTTCGCCGAGTAAACCGAGTAACTTATCACTATTTTACCTTTCAGGTGATAACAGCGAGCCGTTGCCTGGTCCTCTGCGCGGAGAACCGCGGTGAGATGGAGACGTGGGCGGGCGCGTTGCGGGGTGCATTACACCGTGGGGCTGACGTCGCCGATCTTGTCGCCAGTATATCGTCTGGTGATCATCATTGGTAATTACTGTTCCTTTTTTATTCCTATCGTAGTAGGTACAAATAGGATGTAATATTAAGTTGAATCCATATCTACACTTTACTTTAGAAGAGAACAGTTGGTTTGGTGAGAAAACTATCGATATGTGTAGAAAAAATACTTTTTTTAGACGCTCCACTTATCTAAGAAGGCTATAAGGCTAAAATTAATTCATTTCATTTATAGTTTCGATGTAAGCAACTGTACTTGCGATCAGAGCTACTTTCGGCACTTAGAATGTATCATATATAATTCTTAGTGATTATAAATATGTATAGATATTTTAAAACCAAGTCTCTAAAATAATGCTAAAATATCGCGAAAATTGGATGGAAAGTTGAATACTGTAAAACCGAAGTCGGTTGTGCGTTCGATCCCCACTCTGGGAGATGAAATATTTACTTAAATTTATATCTCCATTTCTTCGCTCTGGTGCTGAGGACAAGCGCGGCATTGAGTACTGCCACTCAACACGCAATGCCTCCAGAATTCGGCAGAAAGTGGAGAACGGAGTGTCTTAACACTAGGTTCTCTCTGCCCACCCTGCAGTGTGCGGGATACAACGTGAAGGTGATTTATTTATTTATTTTATCTCAGGTATGCAGCGACCCACGCTCGCCCAACATTCTGTAACGTGTGCCGGGAGCCGCTCGGAGCGCTGGGCACGGCGCACGCGCTTGCCTGCGAACTGTGCAAGTATAAGGCCCACAAGCGGTGTGCTGCGCGCGCGCCGCCCTCCTGCAAGTGGAGCACCTTGGCGTCACTGGGTCCACACCTTGTAGAAGATCCTGATGGGGTAACTAACACAATCTTTTTAGCTTATGTTGTATATTTTAGGCCTATCGTGCTAGGAGCACAAGCGTGTGACTGTAAGTCGTTGTTAGTTGTGTTCCGATACTTAACACGCAATGCCTACAGAATTCAGCCGAAAAATGGTGAACGGAGTGTCTTAACACTGCGTTGCATATGCCTACCATGCTGTTTGCGGGATCGGGGCGCTAAAAAAAGTACTTAGTTCATTTATTTGAAAGTTTTAGTAGAATAAAAGAATATATGATTTAAATTATAACGAAATGAAAATTTAAGTTGCTTTATATCTCGTTTCATAATCACTCGACCATTCTAATTATTAACAATGCTTGTTGTTAAAAAGTTTGCCTTTGTTGGAAATAAAAATTCTAAATAAAATGTGAAAATTTAAAAAATATATTTTTACAAAAGGTATATATACCTACATTTCCTTTTGTATTTAAAATAAAAATAAAACAGAAAAATATTTTAATATAATTAAAATAAAATATAAACCGGTCAAGTGGGAGCCGGACTCTCTTACAGAGGTTTATTAATTTCAGGATTATAGGTCAGCGAGAAGTACAACTTGCCAAATCTAAGTTTATATATAATACACTTACTTATATTTTATATATTACTTATATTCTATGAAATTAACTAGAATTATAAATTTGTAATATATTTTTTCTAAAGTATAACATATTTCTATTTTTTCGATCTTTTCTTTTACTTGTTCCGCAAGTTCTCACTTCTTACCAAATTTCATAATTGAAGGCATACAGGAAATACCTTAGGTATAGGTTTCAATAAATACTCACTCAATGAAGTTAAAAATTAAATCAGCTTCACGCTGTATCCCGCACACAGCAGGGTAGGCAGAGGGAACCTAGTGTTAAAACACTCCGTTCCCCACTTTCTGCCGAATTCTGGAGGCATTGCGTGTTAGGTGGCTGAACTCAACGCAGCGCTTAACCTGGACACTAGAGCGAAGAAAATGGAAATATAAATTTAAGTAAATATTTCATCTCCCCGAGTAGGGATCGAACCCACAACCAGTCGGTTTTATACACACACCTCGTGTCGCACCTCGTGCCGCTGCGCCACGATTGGCCTCTCAATAAAGTTGACAAACTTAAATTTGCGGGCGAACACAATCATTTTATTTAAAATAAATTACAAACATAATTTTACCGCGATATCAAGTTAAATGGTATTGTCAAACGAACATGCGACAGCAAGGTGATCCTATAAAGGTTCCATTTTCTGCTTTTAAGCTACAGAATTCCAAAAAGAAAAAAAAACTACATTAGGCCTTAACCATATAAAATTAAAATGGACGTAAAATAATATAATCAATCAATCAAACACACTTTTATTTTATTGTCGCGCAATAAAACAGATTAATAGATACAAAAGAAGCAAGGAATGGCGTTCAAGATACGAGTGTCGATAAAATGAATCGTTCCAATTTACTACCTCGTAAAATAAATTACTCAATCGATACTAATACGGGCACCAGGAAAGTCTTAGATTATTATGTGATTTCTTCATTTTATGGAGGAAATGGAGGCCAGTCGTGAGACAGGTTGTGGGTTCGAATCCCACTCTTAGAAATATTTAATGTCGCTCTGGTGTCGAGGCAAAGGGCAGCGTTGAGTTCCGCCACTCTACACGCAAGTTTCCAGTGCCTACCCTGTTGTGAAAACAAAAAAGCGTACGTGAAGCTAAAAAAACAAAAAAGAAATAGTTAACGTTAGGCTTATTCGATTTATATGCTTATAATCGATATTTGTAAAATGATAATCGTTTGGATCCGAAGCCAATATCAGAGAGAAAGAAAGAAAGTGGGGAACGGAGTGTCTTAACACTAGGTTCCCTCTGCCTACCCTGCTGTGATACAGCGTGAAGTTGATTTTTTTGATAAACAACCAATACCCACTAATAGCCGTCCTAATCTTGTTGCAGAACATTATAATGCCACACCAGTGGCTCGAAGGTAATCTACCCGTGGCTGCCAAGTGCGACATATGCGATAAGACCTGCGGTTCCGTATTGAGGTTGGTACAGCTATATTATACTTCCTTTTTTTAGGTTCTCAGGATCTTTTTAGGTCCGTTCTGCCTACCCTTTTAAGTGAGGTTTGTAGTGTAAAGCTAAAAAATATTATAATGTAAGATGTGCCCGCGGTAACTCAAGCCACAGATGCAGTGGGTTGCATCGATTGAAGTTATGTAATATTAGGTCCTTGGCGTTTGATATGGGAGGAATAAAATTCGAATATTTTTCAATATAATATATTTATTTAATCAAAATATAAATCATTGTTATCTATGCATTTTTGCCATCTCATAGGTAGTTCATTGATTCCTTTATTAAAAAGACGAAAAGAAGTTGACATTTTTCCCTTGTAAGAAGTTATCCATATCAAAAAAAAAAATCATAATCTATTAGAACAAGATCCGGCGAGTACGGTGGATGTCTTTGACATTCCCATAGAAGCTCTTCTAATTTGGTAGCCGTCTGTTGTTAAGTGCAGTGGCGTAGAGCGATTGACCAGACTCGGTTGTTTAGCAATTAGCTTTTACATAATGGTTTGCAATTGTTGCCAATAGACATCTGCCGTAATCGTCAGGCCAGATTGAGAAATCTGTGCTGAACGACACCGGCACTAGTCCTCCAAACGCCCACAAAAAAATGTTATTTGTAAGTAACATTTTTTTGGGACAATTTTTGCTTCGGGCGGGATTTCGCCGAATTTGGCTTCCAGCCATTGCGATGAGCGCTTTTAATTGTCATAAAGAATCCACTTTTATCACAGGTAATGATTCGATTTAAAAACTATACATTATTGTGTTGTTTAAGCAATGTAACCCAGCAGTCGACGAGCGTTTGCTGGTTTGCATCACTCAGTTCGTGAGGTACCCACCTATCAAGCTTTTAATTTTCCCAATTTGCTTTAAGTGGATTAAAACAGTTTTACCACTAACAACATAGCCTGGAGCTAGCTCGGACGTGGTCGCGATGGATCCGCTTCCACAATAGTCTTCCATTCTTCATTATCAACTTGGATCTCCAGCAGTATATGGGGCTTGTTCTGCAGATCAAAATTACAAAACTGAAATCTTTGGAAAAAATAACGCACATGTGTTTTCTTTTGTTTTTTTCATCATTAACCCTTCGAGCCGTTCCCGCACCAGTGATGCCACTATGTTGGCGTTTACAGTCGCACTCCGGTGCCCATGGGGTAAGATGGCCTCGAAATTAATGCGATATTTGTTATATTACAAAGATAGAAGAATATACAATTCCGTTCTCCTAGGTTCACTCTGTTTAAACACTTTTATATGCGGAATACAGCGTGAAGTTAAAAAAACACAATTTATATACAAATTGAGATCAAATCATATCCTATACCTAAACTACTATGAAACGTTCGTACGAAATATACAAAATTTCCTGTATTTGGTAAAATCTGATATTCGATAACTGAACTCTGAAATTCAAATATTCATTCATACAAACAGAATGTGATATATAGATGTTTGTTTTCGATTTTAACTTTATCGCTTTTAACTTATCTGGCCAAGCGTAAGTTGTAGTAAAAAACGAGTGGTTCCGTATCACCGTTTTATTGGTCAAACCAAAAAAACCAAAAAATCTTACTGGTCAAAAGTGTGTTTCGTTGTAATGCTACTCCTCTTAGACCAGGGGTTCCCAACCTTTTCTTGATCAAGGACCACTTTTTTATCACTCTTGGTAGCACGGACCACTATTCATGTAGGTATAATAAAAATTAACTGTGATAACTAAACAAAAACTTCGCCTCACCATCCCCAGTCATAAAATTGAAATCGTTCGCGGACCATATTTAGGCTTCTGCGGACCACTGGTTGGGAACCACTGTCCTAGATCGTTAAACCTACAGCTCGGAAATTTTGCAGGAAAGTTGTGGACGAGGCGGTGATCCCAGCGAAGTAGTTTGGTAATAATTATAATTGTAAAAAAAAATTTAAAAAAAATTAAATTAGCTTCACGCTGTATCCCGCACACAGCAGGGTAGGCAGAGGGAACCTAGTGTTAAGAAACTCCGTTCCCCACTTTCTGCCGAATTCTGGAGGCATTGCGTGTTGAGTGGCAGAACTCAACGCCGCGCTTAACCTCGACACCAGAGCGAAGAAATGGAAATATAAATTTAAGTAAATATTTCATCTCCTCGAGTGGGAATCGAACCCAGAACCAGTCGGTTTTGCAGTCACACCTCGTGCCGCTGCGCCACGACCGGCCTCATTATAATTGTAGTTTTTGAATAAATGGTTAAATTATGTTCCATAGAGTTAAGCTGTAGGACGTTTTGAAATCCACGCGTACATTATGAACTTTGACTAACCTAACCCAGCGCTTGCGGACCAAACAGAAATTTTTGCAAAATTTTTATACGTTTTCTAAGTAAGTATTTTTCTTTCCTAAGTGTTGAATGACACTTTAAAAATGTTTAAAAAATATTTAATAAATAGCATTCTCTATTGCCAGACGATAATTCTTAGTAATTATCTTTGGGTAGCGGAAATTTGTAAAAATCCCTCTACAGAGATACTAATAACATAAATAAGTTGTAACAAGCGTATAAAAATTTCGACGTAGCTCGATGATAACGTATGGTTTAGTGGTCAGAGCGCCTGGTCGGTTTACAGGAGGCGCGGGTTCGAGTCCCGCTACATTCAATTTTTTATACGTTTTCTAAATAAGTATTTTTCTAAATAAGTACATTTTGCAAGTTTCGCAAAAATTTCGCAAAATTGTGTGTGTGCAACATAGCTTCACTCAGCTCCACCGGCAGTGCACATCATGTGCTCCGGCACACGCTTGTGCCACTGCGCCACAGATCAATATACTAGGATCCGCCTAGTATATTGATCTATGTATTTAAATTTGGGAGTAGCAGGATTTGAACGCGCGTATTTTAGAAACCGTCCAAGAGTTATGACCACTAAGCCATACTTATCTTCGTCAAGATACATCGATATTCTTCTCTTTCTTATACATTTGTCTCAACTTATATATGTTTTTCCCATCTCTGTATGGAGATTTTACAAATTTCCGCTACCCAAAGCTTTATCTCTCGCAAAATGATTGCTTAGAACTATCATTTTACGAGAGAAAATAGTGTTTATTAAATATTTTTAACATTAAAATAAGTTTTTTAGGTTTAGCTAGTAAGGTTAGTGTTCAGACATTCCATTCCCACCTTCCGCCAAATTCTGGAGGTGTTGCGTGTTGATCAGCTCAACTCAACGCCGCGCTTAGCCTTGACACCAGCGCGAAAAAATATAATATTAAATATTTCGCTTGCTCGAGTGGAAATCGAACCCACAACCTGTCGCATTGACAGTCAGTATTTTCTTTCGTATGCAACCCTCCAAAATGCTCCCAAAAGGTCGGAACAATTTACCATACCATGAAATATGAATTAAAATGTTTTATTAAAACTCTATACATAGAAATAAATTACAATTTTGCGGTGCGAAAGGGTCGACGCCGTCAAAAAGAATTAGCCCGCCCTCGGGACATAGGGGTAAGCCATTTGGGACCGCACGCTATGTCTGTATAACTTTTTATTTTAAATTTTGCATTACGTTGCTATATTTGTTGCTTTTTTTATTTTAAATTTGTATATTATAATGAAATTGAAAGACTTGATTTCGGGTGTATTTTTAGGATTTCGTACCTCAAAAGAAAGAAACGGGATGTAATTGATAAGAACCCTTGGCATGCAAGTCCGAGTCACATTTTACTAGTTTCTTAGGGTTTCGTACCTCGAAAGGAAAAAAGGGTACCCTTATAGGATCAAAATGAGGTCAGTCGTAGCGCATGTCACTGTAACTTCGACTGGGTGTGGGTTCCATCTTCACTCGCAGAAATGAAATATTTGCTTCGTGAAGCTGATTTGATTTGAATTAACACGGTTTGACTGTCGGACGGACACTTTGTTGTGTTACCTGGGAACCTACTGTTAAGAGATTCCGTTTCCATTAAGACATTGCGCATTGAGTGGCGGGGATCAACGCCGCGCTTTGCTTAGTTATCAGACCAAGAAGAATTAAGATATTAAATATTTAATTCTCGCGAAAGGGAATCTGAGTCACAACAACCGTCGCGTTTGCAGTCACACGCTTGTGCCACTGCGCCACGATGGGTTGATTACTAATTATATATAAAAAAATATTTAAAATTATATTTAATACCACCGTCGATTATATTAACAACATTTTAGCTCTAAAATCGAAGAGAATTGAAATGTTAAGACACTCCATTCTCCACTTCTTTACTTAAATCGAGGAGATTTAGATTTTTAGACGTTCAAGCACACCTTCGACATTCAAGTAAAAGCTGCGGATAAATCTTTTTGAATACCTATATAGGTCAGCGTCACGTGGCGCGTCTCATACTCAATAGGTTGTGTGCAAATATCGGTGCCGTCGTCGATAAAACTTGTATGTATGTAGATACCAGAAAATACCATTTTAAATTCAAAGTTTCAATATTTTGTATTCATATGATATGCTAGTTTTAGATTATTTTTTTAGATTCACACTGTTTCCTGCATGTAAATGTAGGCAGATGGAAGTTAGTGTTGAGACACTCCGTTTTCCATGCGGTGTGGTGGGACTCAATGTCACGCCTTGTTTTGTTGCCAAGCATTCTCCCGAGTGGGAATCGAATCTACGACCTTCAGTTTGGCGCTGTACAAGCGACGATACCGTTGCGTCACAATAACTCCTATATAGAAGTAGTGTAATATGTGTCGGACTGTTTATACTGCCCTTGCCTTGATAATGAATAAGATAAAAAAAGTTTTTTTTTTTACAAAAAACGTGCTAAATTGCTTTTGGTACTCTCTTTTTAATGTATACTGTAAATGCGTTTATTTTTTTTCATTCTTTCTTCTTGTTTTTATCATAACAACAAAATTTAATTATAATGAAATATGACCCTATATTTTCCTCAAAAATGTATATTCAAGAGTGCTTGCTTTCAAATAGTGCCTTTGTGAAGTTTTTTATGGTATTTCAATATACAATGGAGGAACCTTCTGGCAAAGGCATACAGAAATAGATATGGAATTTGGATTGAGTTTTGAAGCTATTCGTATATAACCGATAGATAAATCTAATTGTTTTGATTTACTATAATTTTTTTTGCGGATTAAAAAAAAAAATGTCCATTTAATCTTTAGTATATTTTTATCCATTTATGTATTAAAAACTACTGGACGTCGCCGTCTGTCCGCTACGGTTGTTGCTGTAATGACAAGAACAAAGCGTGGCGTGGAGCTTTAGTAATCGATAAGCAATGTCCCGAGTATTGAACGGAAAGTTGAGACACTTATTCCCCAAGTGTCTCAACACTATTCATTTATTACATACTCTTCTAATGTAAACTCTTTTCACTGAGCTCTAACATAACTTGAAAAAAAAACTAATTTTGTCGAAAAAGAACATTCAAAAAAATTTTTTTTCTTTTTTCAAAAATATGATTAATAGAACACGAGCGAACTGACTTTATAAGCGCGGTAGAAGGTGCGAGAGATATAACAGTGAAACTTTTCTGTATTTTGTTAAAAGATAAATCTTTTCTTTTCTTCTATCTCTTTTTTTTATAAATCTTGTAAAAGATAATATCTTTATTTATAAGTATTCCAATACTTCATTTTTATAACGTACTTCGAAGAAAGCATTAGTAGAATCGTTTTGAATTTGGTGAGGTAGAGAGAGGAGCTCCGAGAGTGGAACATTGATGCACATTTAAAGGAACCCTTAATCTTATATATAATCTTATAAAGCATGAGGACCCCCCGGAGGGCATGTATGAAGAGGTCGATGACAGTGGACGAGGCGAAAGAGGTATGTAGAGACCGTAGCGTTTGGCGCTCCGTTCTCTCTGACTACCCCACTAGGGATACAGCGTGAATCTAGTTAGTTAGTTCTTAATCTTACACTTTGGCGACAAAGCATTGCTCTAAGGCACTGCTAAGCTCCTCGCCCTGCAACGCGATGGAGGCCCGCATGCTGAATTTACGTAATAATAAGTAGTTTCTCCTTTTTTAAGCGATTTCTGTAAAAGGAAGAAGTTATCAATTCAACTGTATTTTTTTATGTTTATTGTCTCAAACTTTTATTTATGTGAATCGATGTTGATGATTATTCTTCTTTTATTTGGGAGCTAGTGCTTCCCGTGTGGTCCCATTTTCAATTTGGTCCATTTGTGACAATTTTATCTGTGAAAAATACATTTTATTTGAAAGCTAGTGCTTTCCATGTGGTAATTTAATTTAAATTTCAATTTGATCCATCTGTGAAAAAAACAAATAAGTCTTAAATTTGCATTAAGTATGTGCGTGACAAATGGAAAGATGTTCAGTTAGATCATCACGCCAACCGAATTCGATTATTTCTTTTTTATTGGAAAGGAAGGATACATTTCAATGGTAGTTTTATGAGGTTTGTGGGTTTGATCCCCACTCGAGAAAATGATATATTTATTTAAATGTATATTTCCATTTCTTCGCCCTGGTGTCGAGGCAAAAAGCGCGGTGTTGAGTTCCGTCTCTCAGCAAGGAATGTCTACAGAATTCGGCGGAAAATGGGCAACGGCGTGTAATAATACTAGACTCCCTCTGCCTACCCTGCTGTGTGCGGGATATAGCTGATATAATTTTATTTTTTAGATTTCTAATTGAAAATCGCTTCGCTTCGTTTACATAAAAAAAAATAGTCTTAATTTCCACGTGTCCAAGGAGATTTATTTAGCGGTCCCCCGTCCCGGTCTACTTTGCATACGAAGCGTACACGAGGCTCCGGCAATCAATTATACAGCAAATGAGCGAACTGTCCGTAACTCGTATTGGGAATTTTAGCGAAGGTTGAAGTTTGAATTTTGGTCGAGTTTTGCCAAGAATAGGATACAAAATTTGGTTTATTTTTCTTATTTTTTTTTCCATTTCGGCCACTGGGCTCTTTATTTTTTGTTGATTAATATTATGGAAGCCGTCGTGGCGCAGCGGCTCAGCGTGTGATTGTTGATGCGATGATCGTGGGTTCGATTCCCATTCGGGGGAATAAATTGTTTTTATTGTTTTGCTTTTAAAAATAAAAACCGATGCTTTGAGATTCGCCATTCGTCTTTCCTCATCGTTTCATCTATGTGACGAAAATTGGAAGTGATGTGTTAGCAGTAGAAAAACGAAGCTTCTGGGGTCCCCCTGCCTTTCCCGCTATTTGCGGGATATGGCATAAAGCTGCAAATCAGTATAGAACTATTATTACGTGTTGGGCAATTTAACGTTCCGTCGTATATTACGTTTCGTGGTTTCCACAACCACCGATGTAAGCCAAGATAAGAACTAATAAAAAACTTTATAAAAAAAATCTTAGATTGGCACCGTCTTCGAAAATAACTAAAATAAATAAAGTTAATAATAAACAGGTAGGTAGGTTCATATGAGAGTCAATATTTTTTAAATTTTTTTGGTAGGCAAAGGAAACTAACAGAGCACGAAACGCGCGGTGGCGGAACTTAACGCCGCGCTTTACCTAGTTACCAGAGCGAGGAAACAATAATTTTACATATTTGATTTCCCCGCAACGGAATCGTACCCACAACATTAACCAAGTGCGCCTCATCTCACACATCTATTTTTAATCTCAATAGCTCCACAGTACCGGAACGAACGAACGAACGGATTTTCAAGTCGACATGAAACTACACTTTGCGGCTGTTTTATTGACAGACACGTGTAGCCTTCTATTAATATGTAATGAGTTGTTGAGTCGATCTGTTTGTTTATTCGTACATAAATGACGTATATGTAACGACGCTGATCTTCACCTGTGTGGTTATTTAAAAAAAATAAATGGTGAGTGGTAACTCAACACACAATACCGCCAGAGATCAGCGGAAAGTGTCTCAACGCTAGGTTCCCAGGTTCCTCTATCTACCCTCCCAGGTTTCTCTACTCTGGCGAGACAAAGACTGGCTGCTGTAGGGAGTTACTTGACTTTCCTTCGACTGTTCGATCAACATTTCCCGTAGTTATATAGTTATAACGAATGGCAAAAAATCAGAACGGTACTACTTTCATACAGATTAAATTAATTCGATTTGACAAATTTGGAAGTGAAATATCTAAATGGGAAACGGAGTGTCTTAACACTAGGTTCGTACATTCCCTCTGCCTACCCTGCTACGCGCGGGATACAGCTTAAACCTAACAAAAATAATAAATAGTATGTATCTACATATGTATGCGTTTATGTTTATTTTTATATATGTATACATATGATTATATATTTATATATGTATGTATAAAATTATTGTGTTTTGTATTTACTATTTTGTATTTTATTTATAAAACAATGTTTTTTGCACCTTCCTGTATTCTTGCTTGAAGTAAATCCTTTGATCTTTTATGGTTGCCTGTTAGAAATTGCTTTTAGAGATAAGGCCGCCATTGCACATTTGTGTATCTTTTAATTACTGTTACGAACTGTATGTTTTATTACTATTTGTGCAATAAAGAATTATTATTATTATTAAAATAGTCACCTGCAACTCTTTTTTTTTCTTTAATATTAAGATATCCTCTCTTTGTGCTTCCCTACAGTCATTAACTGGCTAAATAATTTAAATAATTGTCATTTTTATTTTATTATTAAATTTCTTTATTCAAGTAATTTTGTAAAAAAAAAATAAATGAAATTACCTTTCTAGGTATTTTGATCAATACGTCGATAAGCAATCAGATAAAAAGTGCTTGAACCCATAACGACCGTCTTTACTCACAAACCGCCACGATTGTTTTGTTTATTTCTCTCATTTGGTAGAGTTTGTAAAGTAAACTAAGAAGATTTAGATATGTGAATACAAATAAGTTGTATGCGCGTGTATTAGAAATTCAACGTAGCTTGCGATAGGAATATATGGCTTAGTGATCAGAACGTCTGAATGATCTCCAAGAGGCGCGAGTTCGAGTCCTGCTACGTTCAAATTTTTACACGTTTTCTAAAATATTTAGACGAAATATATCTGAGTTTCGCTGAAAATATTTTCAAAATTACTAGCACTTTTAGTTTCATAGAAAATTTATGAATGTTGCCAGGTTAATTTAGCTCAAAGACCAAGAGATGCACTAACGAGGGCTTCGCTAATTTACATTAAAACGAAAAAGCGAGTCGAGCGCAGAGTTTCAAATTAAACTTGTGTTTAGTTACTTTAACTGGGGCGTGTATTTGTATTTTCTTAGAAATATTTTCATTTTCATAATATTTTCATAAAGATTTTTCTTAGCACTTTTGAAACGGTTATGGCGTAGTCTTCTTGTTGATTATAGGTTAGTATTCGTAATAATAATTTTCTTGGTTTATTTTAATAATATTTAAATATTAATAATGTTTAAACCACTGCTGAGGCCAGTTGTGGCGCAGGGCCATAAGTGAGTGATTGTAAAACCGTCTGGTTTTCATTCGATCCCCATTCGAGGAAATTAATTTACGAAATTTAAGAAATGAAACGAGAAAAAATATATGTTCATTTCTTCGCTTAGGTATCGAGGCAAAGCACGGCGTTAAGTTCCGCTACTCAACATGCAATGCCACCAGAATTCGAAAGAAAGTGGGGAAAGGAGTGTCTTAACATTAGGTTCCCTCTGCTTACTCTGCTTTATGCTGGTTAATATTTAAGCAAAAGGTAACCTTGTGTTAAAACACTCCCTGTTCCCCATGCAACATCCAATTTTCACATTGCGTGTTGAACGACGCTCTCGAACTCTTTTTTTAGCTTCACACTGTATACGGCACATACCTGGAAACATAATGTTAAGACACTCCTTTCCCATTAAGACTTTCGTTCCCACTTTCCGCCGAATTTTGCAGGTATTGGATGAATAGTGGCGGAGTTTAACGCCGCGTTTGGCCTAGTTACTGGTAACTAGGCCAAACGCGGCGTAACTGGTAACTTTTCTTCTGGAAGAAAAGCGCGACGAAAAGAAAATAAATAATAATTAAAGCTATACATAACAGAGATTTAGTATAAGTGCCTTATATATTTTATTTCACGAATCAGGAGATTAAATAAGTAGGCGTAAGATCTTTGCCTCTTATATATCTTAGAGCTCGTTTCAAGTTTCGTACAAGTTTCTGTATGAAAACAATTTACTTTTGTAAAAACTTTCTTTTAAATCCAATTAAGCTTCTAAAATGGCTGTTTTTACAAGATTTTACAATGACTAAAGAAAAAAAAACATAATCAATTATATGTAAACAGTGTGTATTAAACTATTTTTTTGAGGCTATTAGTCGCTAAAAAAATTATTTACGTTTAAGAAAACGACGCATATTACCAACGCCTACTAAAAAAAATTACCACGTTTAAATTCAAATACTCTTCGGATTGAAAAATCTAAATATTAAGAAGGGAAATTGAAAAATATACGTTCATTTTCAATTTCCCTTATCAATATTTTGTCGTTCCATTACAAGCGTCACATACCACTCTAAGGAGATGAAGATTTGGATTCGACGCGGTGTTATTATAAATATCATCATATTAACTTTTTATTTTTTTTCTAGTCATGGCACAGGGTAAAAACGTGCTACCGTAAACGCAGAGGTAGTGGGTTCGAGAACTACTCGAGGAATATTTAATATTTGCATTTCCTTACTCTGGTAAAGAGGCAAAGCGCGGCTTTGAGTTCCGCCACTACACACGCAATGCCTCCTTTGGGGGAAAGTGGGGGACGGAAGTGTGTCTTAATGGAAACAGAGTATCTTAACACTAAAATTTCAGGTTCCCTTTGCTACGGGCAGGATACGCTGTGAAACTAAAAATAAATACATAAATAAATGACGTGGTAGTGGCGAAGCAACATAGAGTCTAAAGTTGTGGGTTCCATTGTCATTCGGGAAAATGAATTATTTTGATTTGCTTTAGTAACGACTAATTATTTTACAAATTAATTTAGTTTGGATCGAGAGCGCCGCTCAACATGCAATGTCTTGAAAAATGGACGATGTGTGGGAGAGAGAGAGAGAGTTTATACTAGATTACCTTCTGGATACAAGTACCTACCTAATAATTTCAAATGTTGATTTATCTAAATAATAATATTACAGAGGTGATATTATTTATTGAATTAACTAGATTTTATGTTATTTTAACTTTCTTCTTCTCTTGAAACTAAGAAAAAAAAAATTTGAATACCAACCCACAGTCAACAATAACACCAGAACTGCGCCGTAACCGTTTCAAAAGTGCTAAGAAATTTCTCACTATGAAATTGAATAATTTTCTAAGAAAATACAAACGAACCCTGAGTAAAAGTAACTAACACAAACTTCATTTGAAACTGCGCTCGACTCGCTTTTTCGTTTTAATGTAAATTAGCGAGGCCCTCGTTAGTGCATCTCTCGGTCTTTGAACTAAATTTACCTGGAAATATTCATAAATTTTCTATGTAACTAAAAGTGCTAGTAAATTTGAAAATATCTTTAGAGAAACTTACAATATAGAGGCCAGGTTTCCAGGAAGCGAGGGTTCGAATCCCGCTACGTTAAATTTTTTATACGTTTTCTAAATAAGTAATATAGAGGCCATCGTGATGCAGGAGAGGGTCGTGGCTTCGATCCCCCCTCGGGGGGAATGAATCATTAATTATATAAAATTTTCATTTTTTCACTCCGGCAACAAGGTAAAACCCGGCGTTGAGTTGCTTTACTAAACACGCAATGCCTTATTATGCCTAAAAATTCGGCGAAAAGTGGGGAACGGAGTGTCTTAATATTAAGTTCCCTCTGCCTACCCTGCTATATGCTGAAAACAGCGTGAAGCTAAAAATAAAAATATATATAGGTATATATTTAATCTAAGCGGACAGTACCTATATAAAATGTAACGGGACTTGGAGACCTGTTGGAGATCGTACGAACTATGTGACCACTAAGCCATACGTTCTTATCGCAAGCTACGTCGAAATTCTAATACACGCGTTTACAACTTATCTAAATCTTATTAGTTTATTTTACAAATTCTATCCAATGAGAGAAATAAACAAAACAATCGTGGCGCAGTCTGAGAGTAAACACGGTCGTTATGGGTTCGCATTTTATATCTGACTAATTAACAAACAACGAATTTATTTCAATACATAGAAAGTTGAAATTTATTTATTTGTTTATATACACAATTATTAAAAAAATATTCATTAAATAATAACAATTATTTAAATACATTATTTAGCCAGGTTAGAGAGTGTAGGGAAGCAAAAAGAGGGGATACCTCGAAGCTCCTACGGGAACAGGAATTACTATTTTACGTATGTCTTAAAAAGCGAGAACGGAACGGAACGGGAATTACTATTTTACGTCTGTCTTAAAGTTCACGCAAATAGAGTTGCGGGTGATGACTTGTTATTTTTTTAGCTTCACACTGTATCCCACACATAAAAACTGGGAACCTTAATAGTTAAGACACTTCGTTCCCCATTTAGACACTGCCGTACCCCAGGTCAAACATACTTTTGATATTTGTTGCTGGACCTAATTCCAAATGAAAAAAGGTACTAATTGGTTTATGTCATTAAAGCTGACGATGCCAGTTGTCAAAACAAATTGATTTAGTCTGGATAAAGGTATAGTACGTTCTGAGGTTTGCCATTCATTGTTACAATATACCTATAGGAAATGTTGATCAGATTTGTCTCTATATCCTTTTCTTTTGATCGAACAGTCAAAGAAAAAATCAGTAAGTAGTTGTCTTGCCGGAGCAGGGATTCTTTTTTCTTCACACTGTGGGATACAGTACATAGCGCGCTAGGTAGAATGGAAATCTAGTTTTAAGAGACTCGAGGCCATCGTGGCGTGAACGTCTAAAAACATCATTTACCAACAACTCTCGCACACTGCCGCCGCCACGACTGGCCTCACTACTTACTGTCATTCTTGCCATCTCGCTAAATACAAAAATGTATAAAAATAAGCAAAATAAACTAGAAATAGCTTATTAAACAGTGTCAACAGGAAGTAATAATAGAACAACTTTTCATTTCTACTCTATTATTAATAACCCATATCCGTCATACAGGCGCATCCCATTCATTTGTTGAAGATGATCGATTAATACGCTTTAGCGGAAGAGCTTATTTGCTTACAACTCAACCTGGTTTTCCTCTATATTGATACAATATGTCGCAGAGTATGAATACGGAACGTCAAGTTGTTTGACTTGGGTGTATTCAGAGGACGGCAACACTGTCAGTTGTCAATGTCAATTGTCAGCTTTTAGGGAAGTGGGGTGAATCACGCGTCGTTCTTTTAATAGTGGGAAGGAGCAATGCGAACTTCTCCCGACGATCCAATTACGGTCACAAACGCCCAATACATAGCCAGGATTCACTCCTCAGTGTCACGATACACTCTCCTCCGCTGTAAGAGGCGGCGAGGCCAGTCCTATCTCACGGCACGTCCGCGCCTAAGGCGCGACGGAGCCCAACGGTCGAAATCCCCCCTTATTAGCGTACGCAGGGCATTCCCCTACGATCGCCAACACTTCACTTCCCCGTCCGGAGACGCTGTCAAAACCAGTCCAGGTCAACAAGAACAAACAAAATAAAAAACAAACAATAAAGTCCATTCGAAAACAAAAACGATACGAACTGAACTGAACAAGTGAAGGAATACCTAACGAGTATGATAACGAGAGAGAGACTGCCTGCCCAGGCCCACGCGTCTCGCTTCTTTAAATATATGCATATATGTTTTTGGGAATTTTAATGGTACTTGGACTTTTCTTAGCTGCATCCGTACATAGCAGGGTAGGCATAAGAAAACCTAGTGTTAAGACACTCTGTTTTCCACGCGCCGCGATTTTTCTTACCGATAAGAAAATCTGAATCAAGTTTTAAATCAATTTGGCCATAATTTCCATTAATGTTAATTTGGAAAATTTCAAAGTTTATCCGAAATTTTGATAATTATTACTGGGTCAGGTAAACTCGCACCCTTGTACTGCAGCTCCGTCTCTTAATTATTCCTAAAACAAAAAGATTAACAAAGATTTATTCAAATTTAAACAAATTTCGAAATTAGCGAGAAGGTAACTTCCCCCTTTAATAAACTTAGTACATTCCCCCTTTGATTTTTCATTGCAGGATGTTATTAAGTTAAGTATCTCCTCAGTAAGAAGATTTATAGTCTTACATATTAAAAGAATATTGTTTATGAATTCACGTTTTTGCGTGAAAGTGTAACAAACATCCATCCTGACAAACTTTCACAATTTATAATATTAGTAGGATATGATGCACTTACTTCAATATTTTTTTTATATTCAAAATAATTTAACCCTTTTCACAATAAAAGAATCTTACATATTTTTTTATTTCAAAAATCGATAGTAGATACCTACTCCAATTTGAAACTGGATCCATTTCAATATAGCCTCAAATAATTCACTCCATCCTTCATTGTTAAGGGTTAAGGCTTGATCAATCTAATATATTTTCTTTTTAATCAAAAGTATGAAGGTGTATTCCCTTGGAACGACCCGTTAAATTGAAAGAAAGTTTCAAAGTCTTTTTTGTTATATGACGTGGAGTTTGTAAATATTGACGATCAATAACAGTTCGTGGTTTGGTATATCAAGGAATAAAAAAAACATGTTTTTTGTTAGTCTATGTTTTTATGACGAGTGGGAATGGTAAAAATTATAGAAAAAATAATTTAAATTTTAATTATACTTAATTTTATTGATGATTAAAAACCGAGAATATCGATACCGTCGTGGCGTCGAGTAGCAGAACCCAATTCGTTACCAGAGCGAGAAAAAATGAAAGTATAAAATTTTTCATTTCCTCGAATGGGAATCGAACTCACAACCTGTCACACACGCTTAAAAATGTCTAACTATATCCAAAATGTCTAACTATATCCAAAATGTCTAACTATATCCAAACATTCTGTACTTTCTATTTACGAAGAAGCAAAGACTGACTTTGTTTAGTCAAAAATATTTAGAAAGAAATTGGCTTTCGAAATACATGCATTTTAGGACAAAATCATTTTCTTAATCGTTGGAGCACATTTCTTTTAATATTAAGATATTTTCGTTAGTACCGATGATGATAATTTGCCCATTTTGGTTAAAAAAGGAAACATTTCCTACCTGTATTTATAATTGGGAACAAATCTATATCAAATATGACGAGAAATGTTAAAAAAAATAGTGTAAAATATTTCTGAAAGTGTCATGTCAAGTCATTTTTTCATCGGGTGTTTCATCAGAATTTTCTCAAAATATTGACAATACTCAACCGCTTCATGAATATATTCAATAAAAGCATTCTGTATGCATAGAATTTATTCGTCCACACGCGCCGGCTATAGAATAACTAACTACTGCAGTTTACCTGTTTTTATTATGCCATACAGGTAGATGCAGTTGTTCTTAATACATATTTTCAGCCTCTAAATTACATTTTTATTTTTGTTAAGTTCTTTACGCATAGAAATATGCAACTTTTTATGGTTATGTACCTCAAAAGGAAAAAAACGGAACCTATAGGATTTACTAATTATTGTTGTCCATCTGTTTGTCTAGCTGTTGGTCTGATCGTACGTATGAGTGACTCACTTGCAAACAGCTTAGAAATAAGTTTTCTAGAAATTTTTAGAACGTGAGAAACGGACTTTTTAGTTTATCGTCCAGAACCAACCAACTAGTCCAGACCAACGAATTTGCTTGTTGGCATAACCTACTGCAAAACATTGTAAATTCAGCTTTATTCTGTATCCCGTGTATATGCATGTAGCCTACCGTAGGCAGAAGAAGCCTAGTGTTACGATACTCTGCTCCACACTTTCTGCCAAATTCTGGAGGCATTGCCTGTGGAGTGACGAAACTCAACGCCGCACTTTGCCTCGACACCTGAGCCAAGAAAATATTAAATATTTCGTTACCTCAAGTTAGAATCGTGCCCACAACCTGTCACGTTTACGGTCACACGCTTGTGTTCCAGCGCTATGACTGGCTTCTCTATATTGTAAATTACTATTTTAAGAGATTCTGCACAGGACCATTTCAAATACACTTTTAAATTAAAGTCTATCAATCTCCAAATAGTAAAAAATATATGGGACCTTGTGTTTTTTTATTGATTCAAATATTGCTAATTTATTCGAGTAAGAATCAAATCCACAACGACCACTTGTAAGTATTAACAGAGGGTTTCAGGCAAATCTTAAAAGTCATGATCTGTCTTCAAAATTTGATGCATGCATATTGTCTCAAGTCGTCAAAAATGCCTAGACTAAAATAAGTACTTTACTACAAATTAATGAATATCTATACTTCTTTATTATAAAGCTGCAGAGTGTTTTGTTTGAACACGCTAGTCTCAAAACCTATCGAAGAAGGTTAAGGCTGAAAAATGTTGCTAAAATGGGAGAGCTTGAGGGATGTGTATTGCTTAACCTTAGTTGTTCGAACTTGAACAAGCAGGTTAAGCCTAGGAGCTATTTTATTTTTATTTACTTTCACGTTGTATCCCGCACCTAGCAAGATATGCAGAGTGTAACAGTATATACCTTGAGTATAAGTAAAAAATAAATAAATAAATAAAATAAAATATGCATGGCAATGCACATAAATAACATAGTTAATTATGAATAATGCAAACTATATATTTTAAATAAAATATTAATCGAGACGAGTTCGTGTATTGTCGTCCCGAGTGTCGCGACCGTCGTTCCGTATATATAGGTGGTGGTGATGCTCGGAAGGCAGCGGTCGAGTCGAACTATTAAGTACTACGGTACAAATGAATATGATGCACATAAAGACTCGTACCAAATGTATAATAAGTATAATGTGATAATTCGAAGTCTATGATGCCACGATCTTTTAGGATTGAATTTCTTATAAAGGCAATATATGTGTAGGAGCGACACATATTGTGGATCTTTGATCCATATTATAATATTGAATGTTGCTTGACGTCGCGAAAGCTGACGTGATGGGCTTATGCGAACTGTTATAGCGACATTAACTATGTCGTGGCTGATGCCGTCTCGCAGTACGCTCGTATCGTGAGCGTAAGCTATGCTTGTATGGCGTTGGTCATTGACATTTTATATACCACTTCTACGACTTGGTATACGACTAGTAGGTGTGTGGTGCTGTTATGTCCCAGCTCCGGTATATGTAGTAGTGTCCGCCTGTCTCGTACGGGTGTGTGGTGCTATTTTATGTCCCGGAACTCTGGTGTATGTAGTAGTGTCCGCCTACGGTTCGAGACACGACTGTGGGGTGTGTGCCGTGCGTTTATTTAACATATCGGCCGCCTAGCGGTAGTGCGTTCGTTCCAACGACTTATATTGATCTCACAAATCAATCAACATCACGAATCATTTCTTAATAAATCGAATTCTAATACAATCTTAATATAAACAAGCGTAACAAGTACCTTCGGAAAGATCACACACAAACGTCCCGGAGAGTTCAATAAGACTTTTGCAGCCGCAGTATGGTAGGAATTCACGGGGCCCGTACTCTTTCTTCCTTTTATTATAACTAGTTCGCAGTTATAGTGGAGAGGAAGATAGGACGCGCTCTTGGCTTATCTTCGGACGAGCTTCGAGTTATGACAATGTTATATTGTCGAGTCTACAGTTATCTAAATAACTGACACAAGAACAACTTCTGATGGCAAATATCTTATTAAAGCGATACCTTCTAATGGCATAATATGGAATTCTTAACACTGTTTTCTCTGAATCTCTAAAAGATTTTGGGTTCTTCACGATCACTACAATAAAGAGTTCTAACCACTAGACACATCACGAGCGAAGGCATTATTTATTAAATAATAATTAAAAAGGTGTTTGGGATATCAGTTACAAGAGGAAACCTGGAAACCTAGAACAGACAAGATACTTAAATTCCTTTTAAGACACTTCCGTTCCCCACTTTCTGAATTTTAGAGCTTCCCCACTTTCTGGTTGCGTGTTGAGTTGCGGAACTGAACGTCGCGCTTTACCTCGTTACCAGAGATTTCTCTGAGTCGAACCCAATCCTTTATATATATATTTATTATTTTCAGGCTACAAGATTTCCGCTGTATTTGGTGCCGGAAATGCGTCCACGCCAGCTGCAGGCCGAGCTGGCGAGCAGCCTGCTTGCTGGGGCCGGCCCGGGCCTCCGTAGTGCCGCCCACGCGCCTGCACTCCGTAGGCCCCGACGACGGGTGGTTGCCGGACAGACCGCCCAACGCTTCACCTCTGATAGTGTTTGTGAATTCGCGATCTGGTGAGTTTTAGTGCTTACACTGAGATATAAATTGCATATATTATACTTATAAACAAAATGATACTTTTTTTTTATTTTACAATATAAAAGATGAGGCCAGTCTTGGCGCAACGGCACGAAATGTGTAATCGGTTTGATTGGTTGTGGGTTCGATTCCCACTCGAGGGGATGAAATATTAACATAAATTTATATTTCCATTTCTTTGCTCTGGTGTCGAGGTTAAGCGCGGCGTTGAGTTCTGCCACTCAACACGCAATGCCTCCAGAATTCGGCAGAAAGTGGGGAACGAAGTGTTTTAACACTAGGTTCCCTCTGCCTACCCTGCTGTGTGCGGTATACAGCGTGAAGCTGATTTTTTTATTTAAAAGATATGATGATTGATGATTATTAATAGAATTTCTAATTTATTGTCACACTAAACACAGTACTTACTGTTTAGATATTTAGTTCTACTCCATTATGTCATTGGAACCGTCTCAATGAACATTTGGTGTAATAAAAAAATATATATTTAAAATATTTTTATTCATCCAGTTAAGTTTGATGAAGCTTGATGGTAATAGGTCCGCCACACGACACACTATACGCCCCACAATAGACCTTATTTAATACATTATTTCAACTAACTGTGAATCTTTTTAACATTTTTAAAGTGTTATTCCACACTTAGGAAAGAAAAATTCTTATTTAGAAAACGTATAAAAATTTTAACGTAGCGGGACTCGAACCCTCTCCTTCTGGAAACCGACCGGGCGCTCTGACCACTAAGCATAAGTATTTAACTGCGAATCTATTTTTTTTTGAAAAAAAGTTGGGAACGATGCGTCTCAACCCTTAGGTTTCCTCTGTCCGTATATGTGCGAAAAAGCTAAAAAAGAAAAGCAATTTTAAATATCAATTTTATTATAATTCGCTAGGCGACAACCAAGGTGTGAAGTTCCTACGTCGTTTCAAGCAGCTACTAAATCCGGCTCAAGTGTTTGAGCTGAGCGGCGCCGGTCCTCGCCTCGGATTGAGGCTGTTCAGACACTTCGCGCCGCTGCGAGTGCTGGTGTGCAGTGGGGATGGCTCCGTGGGGTGGGTTTTGCAGGAAGTCGATAAGTTGGAAATGCATGTAAGTATGTGTATATATGTATATGTCTGTATGTACAGAATGAATTTTGCTTGTGATATATTGAATTTTGCTTGTGATATATTGGAGCTGGGGGCCGGTTGTGGCGCAGCGGCACGAGGTGTGACTGTAAAACCGACTGGTTGTGGGTTCGATCCCCACTCGAGGAGATGAAATATTTACTTAAATTTATATTTCCATTTCTTCGATCTGGTTTCGAGGTTAAGCGCGGTGTTGAGTTCTGCCACTCAACACGCAATGCCTCCAGAATTCGGCAGAAAGTGGGGAACGGAGTGTCTTAACATTAGGTTCCCTCTGCCTACCCTGCTGTGTGCGGGATACAGCGTGAAGCTGATTTTATATATTGGATTTTATTTTTATTTCACCGCTGTGGTGGACAAGGCGCGGCGTTGAGTAGCCAGTCAATGTCAATGTCTCGAAATTCGGGCAGGCAGAAAGTGGGGAACGGAGTGTCTCAACATTATATTTCCTCTGCTTATAATGCTATGCGTGACAAGTGTGAATATGCATGAAAACCGAGAATTTACATCGCTTTGTTTTGTGTTGAATGTTTAGATTGGGAGGTCAAATTTCAAAGTATTATTTTATCCTTAATCTTTGACCTTTTTCCACGAATTGACATATTTCGTATTTTATTTACATAACAGACGATATAACAATTTTTAAATTTTATTGGTAAATTTTAAATGTAATTTAAAATAGTATAATAATATTTAAATGAGCAGAAACTTTACTAGAGATATATTTTAAGTTTACTATTGATGAATTCATGACAATTGGATTACTTTTTTTTAAATATTAAGCTTACATTACACTTTTTAAATATGTAAAAATAATAAATTTAGATAAAAATGATTAAGACTATTAAGATAACATTTTCAACCATTCTTTGGTTTATTGTATAATTTAGATACGACAGGATAGATTAATAGTCGAATACGGCGAATTTCCAGCGTCAAGTGCAAACGGCGGTGCTGCCGCTGGGCACGGGCAACGATCTGGCGCGGGTGCTGGGTTGGGGCGCCTCGTGCGACGACGCGGCCAACCTGCAACAGCTGCTCGAGAGATATGAGAGAGCTTCTACTAAGATGTTGGATCGGTAAGATTAATATCGTTGTTTTATGTATTTGAAATAATCCATTTGGTGTCGAATATTGTAAATTATCTTTAAAACATTTTTTTTTTCTCTTAAATTAAATTTTGTTGATTACAAATTTGGCACATCCTAACGATATGATGGTATGATAAATAGATAAATGCAATTTTAAAAAATATAAATTCAGTACGTGTAGTTACGTAATAGTAGTGAGTACAGAATACATATTGTATAATTCAAAAGTTTTTAGCCTCACGCTGTATCTCACATGGCATGGTAGCCTGAGAAACCTGGGAAGGTAATGTTAAGGCACTCTATTCCCAATAATACGCTTCCGTTCCTCACTTTCCACTAAATTCTGGAGGCATTGCAAGTTGAGTTGCGGAAAACATACGCTACCAGAGCGAGGAAATATAATTATTATATTTAAGAATTTGGTCTTGAATTAAACATCGCTAAGAATCAACCATTAGAGATATCAATGAGAATTAATGAGAATATAATTTTTTATTATATTTATTTTCCTTCAGATGGTCAATAATGACGTTCGAGCGTGCCCTCACAGCGCCGCCTCCACCGCCCGCGCCTCCTGATCTACTGGAGGAAAGCTTGTTATTAAGAAACTTGCAGGAAATTGTTCAGGTATTTCCATTTGTTTTGGTTTCATTATTTTCATTTTTTATTTTGTTCAAGTTGTATCCCGCACATAACAAGACATCCAGTCTGTGGTGTCTGGGAATCCAGTGTTAAGACACTCTGTTCCCGTTAAGACACTTACGTTGTCCACTTTCTACCGAATTGTAGAGGCTGTGCGTATTGTGTTGATCGGAACTCAACGCGTAAATGAAAATAATCAATATTTTTTTATTGTAACATAAACATGTGTCCCTGAGCCACGAAGACCTCATACATGTCTAGATCTCCATCCATGTGGCAGGCAGGAGAGGCGGGCGAGGGCGAGTGCGGGGCGGCGCGCGCCACGCTGCGGGCGGGCTGCGCGCGGCTGGCGGCGGCGGGCGAGCGCGCGGGCGGCGGCGCGGCGCGCGCGGCTCACCGGCTGCGGCGCGCGCTGTCGCTGCTGTTGCATGCGCGCGCGCACCTCGCGCACGACCACGCGCGCTGCGAGTCAGTCTATCAACATTTTTATATTATGTATTCTTTAGATGCTCGCTGTATTTCGAGTGAGCAGAGGAAATTTTGTGTTAGACGCTCCGTTTCCTACCCACCAACAAATTTTCGAAACGTTGCGTATTGAGCTGTATAATTCAGCGCCGTGCTTTGTCTGCGAAAAAATGACAATATTAAATTATTCATTTTCTGTGCTTCTCTGCTACAATGACTTGTGTTGCCACAGCGTTAAAATGATATTACATATATTTTTCCCCCGCTTACTTTGAAATTCATAGGTAACTTGTGGAGCTTCCAACATAATCAAGTTGCTGAAGCTATGAAAGGACTAATCGTATACGTTTTATAAAATGTCAAATTATAAAACTTTTTCCAATTTATATTATGTAGATCCAATTTCTGGCGTATATTTAGTATACATTTTTAAAACACTTTGCACTTTTCCGTGTTCACAAGTAAACAGTCTCTCATTTGAGATGTGCATTAAAACAAAAATATTATATTATTTGTATAATAAAATAAACCCTAATAGTAGTGTTTCATTTTAAATGTTTAAAATTTCGCATAAACCTAATGTGTGATGTTCTCTCTGTGTGTTCTCAAGTGAAATGCCAATGATTTTATCATTGGCATTTCATTTTGGGGTTTTCGTAACTGAAAAGAAAAAAAATCCTCGTAGGATCACTTTATTGTCCGTCTATCCGTATAAGTCCGTGTCAAGACCATTTATCTTGAGAAGAGACAGAAGTATCAAGCTGAAATTAATTTCAAATATATTTAATTTTGCGTTCCCTCTAAACATACAAAAAAATATTTAAAAAAAACGGAGGGTTTTAATATTAGGTTCCCAGGTTCTTTTTACTTACCCTACTATTTACGCAATTGAGGAGAAAAGTGATGAATCTGTCATAAAAATAAAAAAAATGATAAAATCTTTTGTTTTCAGTACGTGGGAACCATTAGATACTAGCGACAGCGAGCCTGAAGCGCAACTAGCTGCCG
The DNA here is from genome assembly GCA_013421005.1 of Heliconius erato x Heliconius himera. Classification (NCBI taxonomy): domain Eukaryota; kingdom Metazoa; phylum Arthropoda; class Insecta; order Lepidoptera; family Nymphalidae; genus Heliconius; species Heliconius erato x Heliconius himera. The sequence continues at coordinate 55,785 of JAATLQ010022903.1, read as the reverse complement.
AAAAGGGAAGCATTGAAAAGACTGAAAAGGTACATTTACCATTTAATTAATAAAGTTTAAGTAAGTTAATAAGTTTATGCTTTTTTTTATTTTCCCAGCTTCAGCCAATTTTCTGCATTAAGTACCCTATATTTGTATATAGGGTTGAAAACTTATTATTGGTTTCTCTTTGCTTAGTACTTAATATATGTAATATTGAAATATATAAAGGCTTCTTGAGTCTTCTGAAGCTCAAGAAAAGAAAGAAATAAAGTGTTACTGATTATTTTTCTTTGAATTCAAATGAAACAAGATGAGATTTTTTAAAGTATTTCTTAATCATATTTCTTTTATGATCATGATGAAATATCTTTAATATAAAAAATTTAATTATAGAATATATATACCTGATGAGACCAGTCGTGGCGCAGGGGCACAAAGTGTGACTGTAAAATCGACTGGTTGTGAGTTCGATCCCCACTCGATATTTAATTACATTTATATTTTCAATTCTTCGCTCTGGTGTCGAGGTTTGCCTCGAACGCCGCGCTTTGGCGCGGCGTTGAGTTCTGCCACTCAACACGCAATGTCCCAAGAACGGAAAGTGAGGAACGCTGTATGCGGGATACAGCGTGAACCTGATTTAATTTATTTCAATGGTTTTATACCGTCATAAAAAATTTATATGCCAACTAAACATATCATTAATTGGCTACAACATTTCGACCTATTCCAAACGAAATATTGATTCTTATCATCTTTTCACCACCTGGTATGGATACAGAGATCTAATTGCGTTTTTTAATCATTTTTTTTATTAGTAACTGTATCGTGACATTAAGTTTTACTACTCAAATATATAATAATATCTCAAAATATTGGAAAGAAAGTGTGGAAAAGAGAAACACTAGGTTCCCTCTGCCTACACTGCTATTGGCGTAGAAATGGCGTGGATGTGATTTTTTTATAATTTTATGTTGGTATAACAAAATATTAACGAATTAATAATTAATCTTCAGGAACAATTGAATTGGGCGGCGGCGGCTCGTGGGTGCGCGTTGGCCGGCCGTGCTGATAGCGTGCGACGCGCTTTAAGATCTCTAGTACGAACACTCACGCAGTTGTATCCTCAGGTAACTTGGAGTTTATTATTTTAGTGTAATTAAAGTTATTAAAGTTAATTAAAAATATAATTAAAAATAATATATTTTATTAAACGTAAAAACATAAATAAAAAATCTTTCATTTCACATCACTTATGGAAGATACAAAACTGTCACTTTCTTTATACGAATAAACTAAATTTGAAGTTGTTGTGGTGCAGTAACACAAAGGGAGAACTGAGTGAATACTAAGTACTCTTAGCCTACTAGAAAAGCTAAAGAAAAAAAACTAAATATATCTCTTATCTATTGTAGGGAGTATCTCAAAATAGCGGCCCTGGGAGTACGAACACCACCGTCGTTGGTACAGCAGCGCCAGTGGAGGGCGCTCCGCAAACAGACGCGCTGCCGGTACCGCGCGCCTTCGCCGACAGCCGGCGCTCCTCCGCCGCCTCCGCCGTCTCCGCTGCGAGCATGCAGCCTGAAAAGTTAGTTGGATTATATGCTGTATCAATAGTAGTCATCACATCACAAGTTTGTGAATTATCTTATACATTTTGTAAAAAAATTTTATGTTTTGTAAGGTGTGTACTATGTTTTAAATGACACAATTTTAACCGGATTAATCGCGTATATTTTATATTTTTATACATTTTTGGAAACCCGTGTCCGAAATGTCGGGTTTCCAAAAATGTATAAAAATACAAAATATATGCGATTACTCGGGTTAAAATAGTTTCATTTAAAATGTGTAACAATCGTGAAAATCAAAGAACTTATTATGTGTGCTATGTGTTGATAAATGTAGTTATTATATATTTATCTAGTATTGATATTAAAGAATAACAAAAAAATATATATTTGTAATAGTCAATCTTATAACTCATTTTATTTACAGCATTCCAGATGTAGATGAAGACATAGCTAAGTTAATAAGTTCAAACCCACCTGAAAGTACAGATAATTTAGGAGTTGATAAACGTGAGCGTAAATCGTGCTCAATATCGCCTCAAGATCGCCTTTCGCCATCCATCATCTCATCATGTGATACTAGTTCATGCAAGAACCTTCTTCGACCAGATTTAGAAAGAACTAGCGGTACTTATAACAGCAGCAGCTTAACTATACCCAATCTAGTCATCTCAGACGATAGTGATAAGAGATCATTACAGGGAGAAACTTATGAATCGGACCAATTGACTATTATAGACATTGATAAACCGTACACAGATGATGCGCTCTTCCAAGAAATAAGTGAAAGAGATATGCCGGTGAGTGGCGAGTGTACGCCTGAAAGGAAGCTTTCGAGTGTCGACTTAGAAATTGATGCGACAAGTTCAGAAGGGTCCAATATTAGTGATGATTTTAGTTTAATGTCAGAAATCATGGATACTAAACCAGAAGACGCGGAGGGGAGCTGTGGAATTGGACATATTGATTCACCAGAAATGTCCGAAACGACATATATGAACTCTGAAACTTTACATGGAGAATCTATTATGGATGACATTAGCTCTATGTTGGGACAAGAAGTATTGCTAGCAATGATGGGGAAAAATGGCGAAAATGAAACGTACACTGATGACACAACGATATTTACATCGGATACTGTTTCAGACATTCCAATGGATAGTCGACATCCAAGCTTAGAAAAGAAACATGACGGAAAAGTGAAATACATATCGAAAATCAAAAAGCCAGCTGAAACAGATGTTGAAAAATTTGGTTATGAAAACCGAGTCTTTTATATTGAGAATGCAGCAAAGAAGGATGAGCAAATAAAATATTGTAGCTTGGCTCAATTCGAAGAAGGCAGCGATATAGCACGGAAATCGTTTAGAAAACAGTTACGTAAAAGCATGAAAAAGAGATTGCCAGACGATACTGGAATTAAACATCTTTTGCCAAAAACTACAGAAGAACTCTCTCCTCAGGGAGGGGATACTCCAATTATACACAGTCCTCCAAAACTAAGGGTTCCTCCGAATAATTCTGATATGAAGAAACTTGACTTGAATGAAGGAATGCCAACATTCCCACAAGTTAGTGTAGTAGTAGAACCTCCATCACCATCACATAGCGAAGAAAAAAGCGTAAAAAATTGCCAAAGTCGAATGGCTTCTGTACTAAGTGATATATACGATCAAGGAACAGATACTTTAAGTGTTCATTCTCCTGAGCCAAATTTAAGAGACAGAGAAAGACGGCAATCCGATAACCCTCGCCTTTTAGGATCAGATCCAGAATATGGGCAGTTTTTAAGCTGTTCTCCAGCGGCGACTAGACGAATATCGTGTGGAAGCCTTTTTAAACCTGGCGAGCCTGATAAGTAAGTTGAAATAAATTCTCCCACATTGTTGACGTAATGAATAGACAAAAGTATTTTGATATAATTTATATTCTGTATTTATGCTTAACACCTATAAATAAAGTTATTTTCTAGAATTCGATTTATTTAGATGAAAAAAAAATACCAAAAAAAATATTTGTAAAAACAAAAACCCCGACTGCATAAAACTAAAAAGAAAATAAACAAGTCCAATAGTTTATTAGGATTAACAGTCGGGAGCTCTTTAAATTATGCGGGGTTCCTGGTAAATATTTTATTGTTTGAAGAATTACTTATAGATCCCGACTGTTAATACTAATAAAGTATTGGACTTGTTTATTTTCTTTTTAGTTTTATGCAGTCGGGGTTTTGTTTTTACAAATATTTTTTTATTTTTCACTTTTTTGTTAGAATTAATTATAGTAATTATAATCATGATATACATTTTTGAAATCCTCGTAGTAAGCGCTTGAATTTGAGACCCATATTGTGGTATTCGAAAAAAAAAATGTTTTTTTCACTAAGTCCAATGGCGTCCCACAGCCGCCATGATTGTTTTTATTTAACGTCACCTATCTAAGAACACTTGGGTTGCTAATACGAATCTAACGATACCTTAATTATGTAAATCCGTTTAGCGGTTCTGGAGATATGAGGTAATAAATAATAATACATTCATACAAGATACGCGCGAAAAACATAACCCTTCCTTAGCAGTCGGGAAAAAAACTGACATATACTTAATATTAAACAAACTTTTTCGTAAAGCAGGTTATCAACATCCGTATCATCTATATGGGGTGAAGGCGGCACCATAGGCGGCGGTGGAAGTATAACCAAATCCGATACCAGCGAGGGTGCTAAAAAACTACCCATAATCAACCCCTTAGTCCAACTACCAGCATGGCCTCATGTCACTCAAGGGTTCATAAGCCAATGTCTTTTAGCTAATGCAGATGCACTTTGTGCCGCTGTCAGCCCTTTAATGGACCCAGATGATACCCTTTTAGAAGGATTCTATGAAAGAGCTGTTATGAATAACTATTTTGGTATTGGAATCGACGCTAAGATTACACTAGACTTTCATAATAAAAGGGAGGAACATCCGGAAAAGTGTAGATCGAGAGCTAGGAATTATATGTGGTATGGTGTACTCGGGTCTAAGGAGTGGGTGAACAGGACTTATAGGTTAGTGTTATTAAAATTTTACGTATTTATTAAATATTAGATCAAATTATATTAAACTCGACATATCATTCCTGTGGTGGTGGAAAATCTATTATATTATAAATATCGCGACAATGAACAGCAAAGACTAAATCAAAAAAAAAATACTCAACAAAAAAAAATCTAATAAAAATGTTAGTAAAATTTGTTTGAGTGTTTTAGATATTATAGAGACAAATTATATATTTTTTGAGTAATGAAAACATTTTGTCGTTATCTAAAAAATTGTAATGTTGATTGAGTCTCTTTACCATCAAATCTCATATAACTCTTAGCTTCACGCTGTATCCCGCACACAGCAGGGTGGCCAGAGGGAACCTGGTGTCATAAGACACTCCGTTCCCCACTTTCTACCGAATTCTGGAGGCATTGCGTGTTGAGTGGCAGAACTCAACGCCGCGCTTAACCTCGACACCAGAGCGAAGAAATGGAAATATAAATTTAATATTTACTTAAATTCATCTTCTCGAATGAGGATCGATCACAACCAGTCGGTTTTACAGTCACACTTTGTGCTACTGCGCCACAACAGGCCTCAATGCTATCTCATATAACAACTAACTTTATTGTTTTAAATATTGTTTATTTTTTTTTTCAGACATCTAGGTCAGCGTGTTCAATTAGAATGCGACGGGCAAAGGATCCCGCTACCAGAATTACAAGGCATTGTGGTTCTAAACATATCCTCCTTTATGGGGGGTACTAATTTTTGGGGAGGAACGAGAGGGGATGACATCTTCCTAGCGCCTTCTTTTGATGATCGTATACTTGAAGTAAGTTGGTAAAATGCGGATAGAGTGTTCTCTAATTTCCGTCTAAATTTGAGACATTGCGTGACATAAGTGGCAGAGGTCAAATCCTTTGATAATAATTTGTATGTTTACATATTTGTTACTTGAAAAATCGTCTGAATAAATTTAAATGAAACCTGTAAAACTAATAGTGAGGTATACTAAATACCTAATAAATTGATTATTTTAATATTTTTGTTAGTTATATTTTGTTAATACATTCATTGTATTCTTTAATGGTGTCAGGTGGTGGCAGTGTTTGGTTCAGCACAAATGGCGGCGTCGCGTCTCATCAATCTACAGAAACACCGTATAGCTCAATGCCGCGCTGTTCAAATTAACATTCTGGGGGAGGAGTGCGTTCCTGTGCAGGTATTTCTATATTTATTATTTATTAAATTAATATATTCAGTTAATTATACCTAAAAGTAATACTGTGATCCTAATCTACACAAATATCATATTTTATTTAGATACATCAAACTTTTTTTATATTTAACTAATAATTATCTGTTTATTTGATACTAGAAGGCGCGCGCGGCTTCGTCCGCTTATTAGGAGTGAATTCTAAAAAAACCACGAAACACATGTTCAATAAAATATTTTTAACAGTCTGAATTTAAATTTTTATAAAAATCGGTGGCAATTTAAAGATTTTTCCATATAAACTTTCAACCCCTTATTTGAACCCTTAAGGGGTGAATTCTTAAAAACCATGAAACACATGTTCAATGAAATATTTTTAAGAGTCTGAATTTCAAATTTTATAAAAATCGGTACAGATTAAATTTTTTTTCCATACAAATTTTCAACCCCTATTTCATCCCTTTAGGGTTAAAATTTTTCAAATTCCCTTCTTAGTGGATGTCCAGAATATGAAAATAAACATCTGCCCAAATTTCACGTTTCTACCATCAGCGCTTACGGCTCTGCGTGCGTCTTACCTCAGTCAGTCAGCACAAATCCTTTTATATATATAGATGATCGTAGCTTAAATAAGCTGAAAATCATACTATACATTGAGCACGAAAAACTATCGAGTTCCTCATTCTGGTAATAAGACAAAAGTTGACGTTGAGTGCCGCCATTCAACACACTAAATCTCAAAAAAATCGTGAGGAACGGATTGGTTTAATATTAGATTCCCTCTCCCTACTCTGGTATCTGGTACACCGCAGAACTAAAATAAATTTAAATTCCAGGTGGATGGCGAGGCATGGCTGCAACCCCCCGGATGTGTGCGTATCATACATAAAAATCGTGCGCAAATGCTGTGCAGGTCCAGAGCGTTGGAAACCAGCTTAAGGTAAATAGAAATTGCTGATAAGGAACAAGAAGCTTTCCCCTACTGATAGTACCCACTAAAAAATTAACAAAATTTAATAAATATTATGAAGGAATAAAAAATAATAATAATTATAAGTACGTCTATAAAATCCTACGTATTTAGTACTCTTACAATATACAATCTGCGTAGTCTTTTTTGCACATAATTATAAAATCTGTTTAAACTTTATTATATTAGCATTTTTGGCAAACGTAAAATTATCTCAAAATATTGAATTTTTTTTAAGGACCACTAGAATGAATAGAATGAGAAGTCAATGGAAAAAATAATTTGAAACAAATGTATTAGGTAGCAAAAGATATGGAATAAGACCATATGTACCTAGTGAATGAAATAAATCGTCTAAAAATCAACATATAATAACTACATTATTATCAGCTTCACGCTGTATCCCGCACACAGCAGTTTAGGCAGAGGGAACGTAGTGTTAAAACACTCCGTTCCCCACTTTTTGCCGAATTCTGGAGGCATTGCGTGTTGAATGGCAGAACTCAACGCCGCGCTTAACCTCGACACCAAAACGAAGAAATGGAAATATAAATTTAAGTAAATATTTCATCTCTTCGAGTGGGGTTCGAACCCACAAACAATCGATTTTACAGTCACACTTCGTGCCGCTGCGCCATGACTGGCTTCTACATTTGCAGTATTTTTATTAGGGTTATGTTCACTTTCATTTCAATAGTCAACTAAACGAATTAAGTACAGTTCGTCAGGCTTAAGCTGAGCTTTGCATATGTGTGAGTGTGTTTATTTCTTTTTTTTACTGCTTGGTCGCATACATTTATTGATTTTCGCTAAGTGGTAATATCTTTTTTATCTTTCACATTTTATAAAGACGGAACACAAAAAATATATATTAAGAATTAAACATATGACGTAGCTATCCGTACAAGGGTTGTAGGCCGGTTGTCAAAGCAGAATAAATCGGTTTAGGTCCAGTAAGAATACTTAAGTACTCTCACACTAATATAAAGCTCAGCTTAGACCTCACGGCCTGTACAGTGAAAAAACAAGTTAAGTGTGTTAATTCATGACTAGTTTTGGATTCAGAGCGTGGGATGAGAAGCAACAGCAAAAAGCTCATTCGGCTCCGACGAGAACGTTGTCGCAAGCGGAGGCTGCACATCTCTTAGTTTTACTGGACGATGTCAACACTATTGTGAAGCATGTGAGTATTTTTTGTAACAACATATTATTTTAGCTTCACGCTTTATCCCGTATGTAGTACGATAATCAGGAGATCTAGTGTTCAGACTCTGTGTTTCCCAGTTTCCGTCCAATCATATTGCAATAACAGAACTCAACGCCGCGCCTTGTCTTGTTACTAAAGGAAAAAATATATATATCTAAAGTTTGTGCCACTAACTAACTAGCTGGTCTAGAGGACGGACGGATAGGCCGTTTCTCACATAAATATTAATTCGTATACAGGTAAAGCTAGCATGCATAAGCTCGGGCGCGGCGGGCGGCGCGCTGGCGACGGCGCGGCGCGCGGCGGCGCAGGCGGACGCCTTGCAGGACGCCGAGGGCCGCCTGCTGCCGCCGCCGCAGCTGAGGCGGCTGCTGGCTAATCTGGTAATTTTGTCGTTTTACTTTCAATTAAAAAACGGAACGGAAAAACATTATATTCAATATAAGGATACCATTGTGTTTCCAATTTACAAGAAAAAATTGAACTCTCATAAACAGGTTGAAAGTTGTCACGAACTACTGGAGAGTGGCGCTAACTTGGGCGTCGCGGCGGCTGGTCTCCGCGCTCACCTCGCGCGATGTCACACGCGCGATGGGCTCGCGTATATACAGACGGATGAGGTATTTTTATATATGCATTTATTATAGCAATAGACTATCTGTTTCTCTTTTCTATATGTTTTTCGGACATTTGAGTATGTTCGTTCTGTGATAGAACGCAATGTTACACCCTATAATATTGAGAAAACTATTTCATAGATTTATATTAACAACCATGTTTTTGGAATTACTATTTTGATTTCCTAAATAAATGAAGGTGGAATTCTATTTTTGATCAATAACAATTTCTGTTTTTATATCAAAAAATCACAGGAATATTTTGATAAAATTGAAATTAACAATAGTATAGTAGACTACTTTGTACTAGTTTTTTTTTTTATCAAATATAGAGAAAAAATAAAATAGTTGATTTTAATATTTGAATATAAGCATCGCTCTAACTTTATTGAATTTTGTCATTTTCCATACAACTCCTACAAACTCCAGCCACAGCATATATTCACAGTACACGTTCCGAAAACACACCGCAGATTTTCTTTAGATGACACAAAAAGACATTATTAGATTAAGTTGATACCTTTCGTTTTTTTCTACTTATTTGCCACAATTTTTTTCCTTGTCTTCCAAGTCTACATCATACTACTTCATGTCTATTTGGGATATACTGCAAACGTTTGATGACTTACTGACTTTTGAGAACATGTAAAGATAGTTTCTGTAAAATTATGATTTGTCCTACAGCCAGTTTCCAAAAATATGTTTTCTAAATGGCTGTGACTTTTGTAATCAAATACAGGAGACTATAGCAAACCTTCCTATCAATTAATAGCGATCCATCAATATTCATTCCTTGTAACATTGTTTACGTTTTTCAAGTGTAGGTCTTTCTGTGTTTTAAATAGACAGAAGATACAACTTCTATCGGAATTCTGAACTTATAATTCTTTCTAAATTTAAGTCTTCTAAATTCTACATTTAATTTTACAATTACTTAACAGATGTCCACGGAATTTCATTAACACTGTTTTATTCTCCGCTACTAACCAATAGAGTTCTTATCGACAATTTTTATTTTTTTAATTACTTACCAGATAGTAATCTTCCCAATTATTTGTGCCTTCCTGGTTATTTGTAAGACACAACTTCCAGACTTCTGAACTGCTATTAGACTATTTGTAAACTTATTATTATACAGACCGACAATTTATAGAATTATATAATCATTATAGATTTCTAGTGCCCATAATAATCGATATTCATGCCTTCTAAGAAACATTATCATTACTATAATATAATAGAAATCCCTCAAAATTCATCCACCCTATTGTACCCTCCCCTACCTGCCTATAGGTTCCGAAGAAAGCAAGCAGCCGGTGGCTCAGAGGTCGTCGCAGTGTATCAGAAGGTAGCGGTACACAGACAGTGCAAGTTCGATCCTGGGGAGTGAAAGACGTGCAAGCTTGGTTGGAAACATTGGAACTTGGTGAATATTCCGAAGCATTCGCCAAGCATGATATAACAGGACGAGAACTATTGTCGTTGGCACGAAGGGATTTAAAAGATTTGGGAGTTACTAAAGTAGGGCATGTCAAGAGGATTCTACAAGCGGTCAAGGATCTTCAGTGACGACGTCGCGGCCGTTCCGAAGAGAACGGTCTTAAATAATCTAATTACTTCTTTATTATATATCTAATATTAAAACTAAATCTTGTCAAAATATTGAATTTAAATTGTTTCTTCTGTAATGTGATGTATCTTTGTAAGGAAGTTTTTTTTTGGTTGTTGTTGTACAAATTTTTGAATTTCTCTAAACGAATGCCATATTCAACGAATCTAATTCTGAACTTTTTTTATATTATTATTTATATTTAACCTGTCTTTATAATTTAGTGTATTTTATTTTTCAAAAATACATGCTAAAACCTACTACATATATATGTATTGTCATTGACAAACCCTTTATAATCACTTTTCCATATAAAATTATAAATAAAAATTATGGAAATTTATAACCACAGACCGCACATAATCCGAATTTAAAAGAAATAACAGTATTAATACATTTTTATACTCTATCCTAATTTTGACAAATGATTTTAGTTATACCAAAATGTTAAAATGTGATTTCTTACGTGAAAATATTATTTGGGTTTTTAAATTAATAATTATTTAGGTACTTGTTTTATTGAAAGGTTGAAAAAGAATTTGGAACTACACCTTTTTTTTATTGCTTATAAATTTGCAGTTTTTTATTCTCAAATAGACGTACATATTAAGGACATTTTTGTATAATTAAAAATATTTGAGTTAAATGAAACATCGAAGTTTCTACCTCTTCCGTGCTACGTTCCTCCACCAACGAAATCTTTTATTCTTTACGGCTGTCTACATCGTTTTTTAATATAACTTTTTTCTACACATCGTATCTTTTTAATGATATTTCTAATATTTGAAAATATAATATTATTACTTTATAATAAATGGTTGAAAAAGGACGTAAAAATTAAATATTGTGCTAAAATAAGTTGTGAAAGGGAAATCTAACTCGATTATATCGATACATCGGGTATTCGAATAAATAGGGATCAGAATGGCGAATTTACTAGGTATTTACCTACTTTTAACTTACCATACTATTCATCAATGTTTAATAAATCTCTAAATAATAGCTTAGATTTTTTGTTAATTAAAAAAAATACTTTTTGTCTTTTATAATCGAAGCTGCCAGTATTGCCTTTATTTTTTTTATAGATTTCAAAGCAATAATGTCAGAGCCATAAACTAAAAGCTAATTTTTGCATTAACATTAAAAATTCACTAGGAATTGAATTAATAATAATAGACCTAGTAATTTTACCGGTTGAATTAGAGATGTAGGGTTTAACAGTTGTTTCAAATTAAATACAATAGATTTTTGAATTTTCACATATATTTAACCTTTTAAAATTTTCCTTAGACTATTTATTCTATTTGACAGTTAAAAATATTAACTATTGAGACTAATTGAAAAATATTGTAGATAAAGTTATTATTAATAATAAAGACTTAAAAGTTAATAGTAAAAGTATGGTTAAATAGCATTATTTTGTTGCACATTTTCCCGCTAAATTATTAATTCACGTTATTTTTTTATTCCAAAATAGTTGAAGTCATAAAAGGAAATCAGAACCAAGCTAGTTTAGCTACAAATATATGGGATGCTCTCAATAAAATAGATATCTTAGTAGAATATACTATGTATTCTTTAGATAGGTTAGTTACATAATGAATCTGTTGTGTTAGATTCAGTCCTCCATAGTTAAATTTAAAAAAAAGAAAATATTATGAAAATATCAAAATATAAATTACATTTCATTTGAGAAATGTCTCCAATTTCTCTAAAATAAGCGCAAAATAAGCAAAGGAGTATTTAACACTAGTTTTTCTCAGCCAGTAGTAGTTAATTAGCAAAAAATATTAATATAAATTTTGAGTTATTTTATGGAGGACTTCAGTGTAGATGAGTAGTTTGATTAATTAATAACCGTTAGACAATCACTTGTAGGTGTCTTAATCTCAATTTTATATTCTAAATAAATAATAAGTAATTATATGTATTACGTTTGTTCTAAACGCGACGTTTCTAAAGTCGTTACGTCTCTTTTTATATTATAAAATGTGATCTCTAATAATGTGTTTATCGTATATTTAGGAATAATGTGACCGCGTCGGTTAATTAATTCTTTTTTTTTCTTTTTTTTTTGTATACAAATGGCAAATTAGGTGTACAGATAAAATATATTATAATATCGATTTTACATTTTGTTGAATGAATATAATAAAAAGATTAAACAAATTTCGCAATCTTAAGTTAGTACGTGTGGTGTAGAATTCCGCCACCAAGGATATATATCGCCTTAAATAGCTCAGGAACGGAAATCGTAAATAATTATTACCTTTTGCATTGAAGTACATAGTTTTTAAAGTAATATTCCCGACGCGGACGCTCCTCCTTAAAGGATCTGCCTTATAGGTGTTTTTATAAATGTACCTCTGAGTAATTTCTATTTACACATACTTGTGTGAAGAGAACGTGTGTAAACTTATATTTATATATAATATTTATATCGATTCTAAAATAATAAATAAACACACCTAGAACCTACTCTGCTGTGAATCACAGCGCCATTGCCTTAGACTCTTAGACCTATTTTAATATTAAATATATACTAAATATTTTAATAAATAACTGTCTTGTTTCTTCATTTATAATAACGCAATAGATAACGGTTATTTATCGATTAGTAATCAGTTCTATATTCCATTACTTATCGATTTGTAATCGATTATTTGCCGATTCGCAATCGATTACTTATCGATTTTCAATTTTATTCTGATTCAAAGAGTGATCTACAATATTCGATAATATTTAAAAATTTACGTCGTAAGCTAATATAATGTGGTGTAAACGATTTTTATAAATATCGTTTAAGTGTGTTACTACCAAAACTATTTCACTTTTTTCATAATATATTAATAATTATTATTATGATTATTTTCAATAATTTAATTCCAATTTTCATAAATGTACCTAAATGTTAATGAAATTATGTACTTCGAAATATTTTGATTTCTCTAGTTAATGTTGAAATTTACTCTTTATAGAGTTAACGATTTAAAACTTAAATAAAGGCTTTATTAAATTGAATGATGAGTGTAAACTGGTGTGTTGTGATGATATTTAAATTTTACTGTTACTTCTACTATAAATATATTTGTTATTTGAATTCTAGAATTACCTTATAGATAAATACTAAATTAAGCTACTTCAAGTATTTTTTTATTATTATCAATTTCATTTTATTGCAATTTGTTATTTAATAATTTAAAAAGTCTTAAAATCGTGTCTATTTGTAATTTTACAGTATAGATATTTGAATTATTATTTCAGTTATAAAAACATTAATGGACATGGAGAACTTGTAAATAAAAGTAGCATTATTTAGTATTTTCTGTTATATTTTATTTAATTGTTTAGTTTATTAATAAAAAGAAAATGTCATTTCAGTGTCTGATAAATTGATTCAAAAAAATACTTACAAATTTATTTAAAAAAAATATTTTATTTGAAATATTATAGACCGACAAAAACTTTATGAATTTTTGGAGGTACATGCGGACTCCTGCGCAGAATGCGTATTTTAAATACACATAGAGATACGATAAGAAGTTAGGGAAGGAAGGCTGATTCCAAGGATTACAGTTAGGCGCGACGCTAAAGTACTCGTTCAGACACGCGATAACCGTCAGTTTATATAAACGCGCTGTTAAGAACCGCTACATTATATTATGTATTCACACAGCTGCGGTTAAGAGGCATTGACATTGATCAATGCCTTCAAGCCGCACAGTAATAGTTTCTATTTTGTAGCAGTTGGTATGCAATTGTAGCTTAACGATTACTACAATTGTCACATAAATAAAATTTTGCAGGGTTCCAACGCGATTTCCAAATAGCGCGGTTCCCGTTGTGTTTGAACGTTGGCTAACCGTGATTTACTATAATATATAACACAAAGTGACGCTGAATATCCATTTTAAATATTATGCTTGAGTATATACGCGAGTATGACTTGTGCCTGTCTGCACGTAGTACAATGTTCATAAACTATTTGTCGGACTGTACTTACTTTATTATAATCGACGAGTGTTACGCGATAAGGCTAAGTTTGTAATTTTATTTAATACTTAATGTCATATCAATTACTTAAGTATCTTTATAGCGTTGTAAAACAATTTTAAAATTTTAAGCAATAATCTCCCGTGTGACGGAGAATAATGTGTTTTCGCTTTGATGTTATTTAAATTAATTAAAAAATAAAATAAGTTTTGGTTAAAAACCGCTGCTGCCGCCGCAAGCTGTTTAGAAATTTATTTAAATTTTCCGACAACTGGTGACGATTATTTTAATCTATGTATTACAATAGGCATGATGACAGCTAGTAAAAATAACAAAAAATATGTATTTAATTATTGAAATTTAATTAATAATTGATTACAAAACACGCATTACTTTTATTATTATGTGTAGGATTTATTATTACTAAGAAAAAATAATAATACTCAATACTCAACATACGGCAAGCCGTCATGATTGAACGAGTCAGAGCAATTTACGTCATTCTTTGGTAAGCAGTAGGTTACTTAGACTTGACGTCACAAACGATGTCATAACGCTTAACGTGTTTTGGTAATTTTTAAAATTAAAAATGTTTTTTTAATATTATTTTATTTATGAGGAAAAAAATAATTATAATATATTTCTGAACATTATAAGAATTGTTTCTCAAAATCTCTCATCATGCCTATTATTTAAAGTAAATGTCAAAATATTTCATAGACTTTTCTTTTTTATTTGACTTTTCAGCTGAAGTAACTTAACATAACTTAATAAGTCTTTGAATACTAAACATGTACTTACTATTTATACTACTGAATGTAATTATCAAATACCATATTTAATCAACATTTAACTACAGTTTATAAATATCTCCTGTATATTTTTTTCTTATTATACTAATATTTAAATTATTCTATTAAATCAACCAAGAAATTTAGGCCTACCAGTCTGTTTTATGCCCCAATTGTAATAAAAAAACTCATTTTAATAATAATTAATTGTAAGACTGAACCTGTGAATTATTAATTTCTTTTGCTAGTAATTAATTTGAATTGGTGTTTTTTCTCTATTTTAAATTGTAGTTTTAATTTGTTTTATCTTTTATCCAGTAAATTGTATCGAGTACAAAATTAGATGCAATTTTTATGTTTAGGTGAAATTATAAAACCGCGAAATCTATGAATTTGAATTACATAATGTATTTCAGTTTATGAATTAATTACTGCTCAAATTAATCTTAAGTTTTGTGTGATTGTGATTTTTTTAATGACTATTATTTTAAAATTATCAAAAAAAAATATTGAATGTTTCAATAGATTTACAGTGAAAATATAGATGAACTAAATAATTAGTAAAATTTCGTTTTCGGTAGATTAAAAGTAGCAATAAACCTTTTAAATGATTAAATTTATTCATAACAAAACAATGCAACAGAATTTATTAATAATACTCTTCATTTAAGTCACTATTATATTATAATGGATTTTAAATTATATAAATTAAACTTTTTCAATTCTAAACTATATTAGTCAAAGGTTATTCTTATTTTTTTATTCTGAACTCTAAATTAAGAATTATGAACACATGTATTATTATTATAGATATTTTTGATTATAAAAAAAAAAAAAAATTAATTTTAACATATATTGGTGCCATATTATAAAACTTTTAAATTGAAAAAGTGCCACATACATTATTTTCTATCTAATTAAAGCAATAAAATGTTATCTACAAAAAATATTGCATTTATATATAAAAGAATAATTTGATTTCTTAGTAAATTTCTGTCGTGTGAATGGTGATACCACTTTGGAATAATTGTGTATTTTTCTCTCAATATTTATATTTGAGAATTCAATAAATTTTACTGTTACTCAGTGTGTTGTTTTTTACCTTTCTTTTTGTTAATCCAAATTCGTCTTGAGCCAAAGACAAGATGTTTTTTTTATATTTTAAAATCTGATTGTAGGTAAAATTTTTTTTTTATATATTTGAGGCCGTCGTGGCCCAGGGGCACAAACGTGCTACTGTAACGCAATAGTTGTGGGTCAAATTTCCAATCAGGGGAAGGAAATATTCCATATCTTCATTTCCTCGTTCTGGAAACGAGGAGAAATGCGGCGTTGAGTTCCTCTACTTAACACGCAATGCCTCGAATTCGGTGGAAAATGGGGAACGGAATTGTCTGAACACTATGGATCCATCTGCCTACCTTCTATATGCGGGATACAGCGTGAAGCTAAAAAAAACCATTTAAATCGCTAAGAGAGCATTTTTGAAATCATTATTCGTTATTGTTTTGTAGTTAATTTTATACACAATAAAATGAGTTGAATATTTAATCTCGACTTATTAAAATCGTCACGATACTTTTGCCCACACTTTCGTGGAAAATATTCAAAATTGATAAAGGCAAAATTTAATGAATATTATATGAAAAATAAAATAATAACATTCGCTGCTAGATAGCGACTTCAACGCCGTGCTTTGCCTTGTCACTAGAGCGAAGAAATCATTCATTCCGCCCGCTTGTGTCCCGAGGCGACCTCTAGATTACTACTTATAAAAATAAGAAAAAGAAAAATCTAGTAATAAAAAAACAAATTATTTATCTCATAACCGCCTTTATTCTTTCCAATGATTGACATTTACCCAAAAGTTGCATCATTTCCGCCACACTCGGCCCTTCATTCAAACCGCTTAACACAGACCTTAATATTTTCATTAAATCAGGGAATTTTATATCATTTTGAAGAGAAAACTGTTTTAAATTATTCTTTATTGAATCTTGCTCAAATTTATCTAAATTTTCCAAATTACTTAGTAATTTTATAAATAAACTTTTATTTATATCAATATTTTTATTAGATGGTAATATCCATAGAAAGGCAAATTTTGGTGTTGCCAGATCTTCTATTCTTGATATTCTCGATGTTGCCCATTCTAAAACAGTTTTTATATGTTCTTTCTCCATATTTAGGTTTTCTTTGGGGAATTTCTCTTTTATTAAGCTTTGTAATTTATTTATTAATAAATTTGTTGATGTTTCGTGTTTTAATTGACGTTTTATTTCCAACCGGTTACATTCTTCTAATAAATCTGAGTTCAGTCGACTGGGGTGTGATGATATTTTGTTTATTTGAAACTGTAAACAAATATTTAATCATTTAATATTTTAACAATATTTAATAATATTAAAGAAACGGTTTTAAAAGAAAATGCTAGCACTTCGATCAATTATCCACAAAATTATAGGCATACAAACTGGCCCAAAAAAATGGCGAGAGTCGACCAGAGAGATAACCAGAAATGCTAAATATACTACACACATACATGAAATAATTTCAATAAAATCCAACCTTATTACATGTACTTAAGGTTTAATCACATAATTTCACGTAAAGGATAATAAAGGGATCTCGAAAAATTTCATAACGCAGTGGACACAAAAAAATCTACTGTATTCTTATAACAATAACGCTTAAAATTGTAATTGCATTTTTTCATAGTCCAGACCAACCAATATTCGATAAGATTGTTGGTAGTGCGGTTGGCCAAACGATGAAATATTTGTATTTAAATTTTTAAAAATGATTTTTAAGTACTATAAAACTGATTATGTTTTACCGAAAGAAATACACTTCCTTTTGAATTGTGACACTAAATACAATGTCTCGAAACTTAACATAAATTGGAGTACAGAGTATTTTTACACCAGGTTCTCCCAGTCTATATGCGGAGGCGGAATCATGAAACTACAAAAACTATACAAATTTTCATAATGTAACAACAGTTTTATCATAATTTCACGATTATACCTACACATATACTATACAAAAAATATACATATAAATTAAAATGAAATTGAAATAAATTAAATCAGCTTCACGATGTATCCCGCATACAGCTGGGTAGGGAACGGGAAGGCAAAGGGAACCTTGTGTTAAAACACTCTGTTCACAAATTTCATTTTAGTGGCCGTCGTGGCGTAAGGCCACAAGCACGACTGTAAACACGATTGTTGGTTCGATTCCCACTCTTGTGAATGAAATATTAAATATTTTCATTAATTCGCTCTGATAACAAGGCAAAGCGTGACGTTAGTTCCACCATTCAACACACAATGCCCCGAGAATTTAGAAGAAAGTTGGGAACAGCACGTTCCCAGGTTCCCTCTGCCTACTCTGCTATATGCGGGATATGAGAAGCTAAAAAAAATCTATATTTAAAATAAAATTATATTACAACATAAATATATAAAAAAATGACATACCTCTTCGGCCAATTGTTCCATAGTCTTAAACCTTATGCCTTCACCAGGTACATGATCGAATCCTCCACCAGATAGAGTTATATAATTAACTAAAGCTAGTGGGTATATACCTAAAATAAATAATTTATTAAGGAAAAAAGTCTCTGAATGTGATGATTGTGGGTTCAATCCACAATTTGGGAAATAAAATATTATCATTTTACACTAATGGACGGATAAGCAGTGGAGGTCGCAGTGGGGTTCAGCTGTGGCGCTTGGCAGTTCGATTCCCACACGAGGAAAGCTCTGCTAGCTCTGGTAATGTGGCGTTGAGTACCACTACTCAACCCTCATCGCCTAAAGAATTCAGCGGAAAGTGGGGAACGGAAGTGTCTTAATGGGAACAAAGAGTCTTAACTGTAAGTTCCCTTTGCCAATGTGCAGGATACAATGTGAAACAAAATAAAACCTATATGACAAAGAAAAAATTACCTTACGCAGTTTTTTTACAGTACGCTCTTATTCCTTTACTAGGTAGTTAATATAATATTAAATTAAAAATATAAAACTAAATAAAAACCGGTGTTTTTTATTTACCTTTATTCCTGTAATCTTCTACTTTAACATCACTTTGGCGTTTACTTAACTTAGTGCCATCAGAGTTTACTATGAGCGGTAAATGTCCAAATTCTGGAGGTTTCCAGCCGAAAGCCCTATAAATATATCTTATAATAAATAAACAACTATATTTAAAATAAAAAAAAATAAAGAGAGAAAAAGTGACATAATTTTGTTTATTTAAAAACCCTGTTGTAAGTGCTAATTGTGTTGAGAGAAATTCAAGCCTATAAAAATATTGAAAGGCTACGCATTTATAAAAAAAGTGGCATTATATTAAAAACTACATACATACTTATAACATTCTAACAGTGATAAATAATAAGGTAAAAAGTAAAGTAAGCTGGTTCTCACTGCCTTCTCTGACTGATTTTACTGACAAAAAATTATCTCCGAAATATAAAAAAAAAACAACACATATATCTGTTTAAAGGTAACGTTCGTGTCCAGAAAATATCTCTATTGTACACTTCAGATGTGACATTTTTTGTGACATCACGTTATTGCTTGTTGCCAGAGCAAGGAAATGAAACAGCTTCAAGCTGTATCCCGCAAACAGCAGCTTAGGCACAGGGAACCTAGTGTTAAGAAACTCCGTTCCCCACTTAAAATAATACATTCTCTAAAATTGAATTCAGACCCACAACAGTCACGCTCATATTCAGATGCTGCGCTACTATAAAAAAATCCTTACCTATAAATAAGTAAATGTTTAGTCGTAGATATCTGCCATTCCACACCTCTGAGTACATGAGTAACGGCCATTAAATGATCGTCCACTACATTAGCGAAATGATATGTTGGGAACCCATCACTCTTCATTAAGACCGGATCCCCTTCGTTTAATGAAACATCGTATGCTATACCACCGAATATTAAATCTTCGAAGAACTGGCAATCTGACGACAACTGATAGATTTTTTTATAGCTTCACGCTGTATTCCACTTGTAGAAAAGAAAGGAGGTAGAAAGGAACCTAATGTTAAGACACTCCATGGCCCATTATTCACAATATTCGAGACATTGCGTGATGAGTAGCGCAACTGAACGTCATGCTATCTCTTCTTATCAGAGCGAGAAAATGAGTAGCTTAGCGTTTGGACGATGTCAAGACACGCATTAAATAAACGTCCACTACATTATTATTTATTTTTTAATATCGATTTTAGATTTTATATATATGTAATCTAATTGCATAGGAACAGTAAAAGTAGCTAACATGATAGGAATATGCACCTTTTGAAAATGATCCTTTTGTTTGTTATTATGGAAAGATACTTTTGTACAATTCTTTTGTTAGATCTATTCTTGAATACGGTTCTACTGTTTGAAACCCACACTATAAAACATATATTAACCGGTTAGAAGCTGTTCAAAATAAATTCAATAAATTTATACATTTTAAAAAACAAACCTTAAATGAGACTACTGATTGTTTTAAAGTATTATCACTCGCCGATAGAAGATTAATCAGAGACCAACTTTTATTATTCAAGATAATCCAAAATCATGTGAACTCCCCATTCCTTTTAAGTTGCATTAATTTCAGATGCCCGCGAAGAGTTATGCGTAATCCAATACTATTTAATACGCCCATTAATAGAAGCCAGCATGCACAAAATATCTTTGTCAATAGAGCCTGCACCAGTTATAATAAGTTGTTTGCTAGTATTGATATTTTTATAACCAATGATGTTAATGATTTTAAAAAGAAACTTATGAAATGTTTTAATTGTGATTAATTTATAGTATTTTTTTTAAATTAATCTTTTTTAATTTTTTTTTTTTTAACTTAATTTATTTTTATTTTTAATTTATTTTGATTTTTTTTTTTAATTGTTTTTTTTTATTAATTATTATTTATTTTTAAATTGATTTAATTGAATTTTTTAATCTAAATTTTTTTATTGTATATTTTATCATGTGTTTTATCTGATAAATTTTAATTTGATCATATGTTATTATTGTCAGTTATCTGTAATTTTTATGTGGAAACTTGATTGGAATGTGTACTATTTTAAATTGTGTAATGTTTGTGAATTTTACGTTCTGTTTGTTTCCCTAATAAAAATAAATAAATAAAATAAATAAATATAGAATATACTTATATAAAAAAATAAAAAAAAAAATAAATAAATAAATAAATAGATATAAATAAACAAAAAAAATCAAAATAGTTTAGGCTGTTTAGTTGATTGTAGTATGTTTGATTCTCACTTGTAAAAATGTTTATACATTTTTTTTTAATTTACCCACTCTCCCAAACAAAGTGTGCTATTCAGTTCTGCTCCCTGAACAGGGAATATCTATAAAATCAAATTTATTTAAGTGGGGAATGGAGTATTTTAACACTGGGATCTTCTTTTCATTTTCTGCAAGTATTCCATAATGTACTAATATTTTATACACATATTTTTTTCTGTTTTTTTACCTTAAATCGAATGCAATATGGAGTTCCGCTTCTCATTTTATCTTTGATATCAATATCTGATAAGCTGCGACATTTGTTATCATATTTAGGTATTTTTTGATGTCTTATAGCATCTCTACGTAAAATATTGAGACGTCTTTCTGTACAAAAACATTTATATGCTGATCCATTGTCTAATAATTTTTGCATATATTCTCTAAAATGCAAAAATAAATTATAATTGTAATTGAATAGATTTCCATTATTATATAAAAAAAATACACACTTCCATGCATTATTTATAAATTTGTATTAAAAAATACTAAATAAAATAGTATACTAAACTTAAAACAGTGTATTTGAATACAAATAATATTTAATATAATATATTAATATACTTTCATGCAATATCATAGATCACAACGTTTGGTTTCATATAACTACATACACTTTCATACTCAAATACTTACTGATATATATTCAATCGCTCGCTCTGTACGTATGGTCCATATTGACCTCTTCCTGGGCCCTCATCGTACTCAATACCCGCCCATTCTAAAGCATTTATTAAAGCATCCACAGAACCTTCAACTTTACGAGTTTGATCCGTATCTTCGATACGAAGAATAAATGCACCATTGCGGGACTTTGTGAATAAGTAATTATAAAGAGCAGTTCTTAATCCACCTAAATGTAAATATCCGGTTGGACTTGGAGCGAATCTCACTCTTGTAACTATAGTTTTATATGTACAGAGGTTACGTTTTGGTAAAGCATTAAGTCGTCTAAGTGTAAATTTCCACATTTTGTTTCATATAAATTCTTAATAGGGCATTGTAAATAAAATTCACCTTTATATATTAGATTGAGGACTTAAAATTATGATAAAATGCTATATTTTCGAATAGAAGCCTTGACATTTGTCAATGTCAATAAAAGTAAGCAACATATGAATTTGATAATCAGCTGTTATTAAAAAAATATTTACCATAATAAAACTAAATATATAAATAAAAGAAAAAAAATATATAAAGACAAAATTAATGTTAACGACATATTTCATATAGTCATTTAGGTAATAACATTATAATTTTGTTCACTTAATTATTATTAGGAAGGATCTTGCCAATCCTATGCTCAATAATAATGCTGACTACAAAAAAATAAAACTTGTCTCTGATTGTTGGTTTTCATTTTTAGCTCCGATGTCGAAACAACAGTGAATTTAGTGAAAGTCATTATATGAAATAACAAACAAACCGTCAAAATGGTTAGTATTTAGTGCTATCCTGACACACAGGCAAAATAATTGGAAAAAAAATATATCTATAATCTAATAAGAATATCAAAATAAATTTGACAGCTAAAAGCTGAAAGGTTATAACATTATTGCGTTTTCTTTTCAGAATAAATTAAAATCATCACAGAAAGAAAAAGTGAAGAAATTCGTAGCATTCACTCAAACCAGCGAGAGCACTGCCATATATTGTCTCTCACAAAACGACTGGAAACTGGACATGGCCAGTGACAATTATTTTCAGAACCCTGATGCATACTATAAAGATTCAGTTAAAGCATCTGTAGATAGAAAAAAAGTAGAACAGTTATTCAATAAATATAGAGATCAACAGGAGAACGACAAAGTAACTGTTGATGGTGTAATGAAATTTTTAGAAGACCTAAATTTAAGTCCTGAATCTATATTAGTGCTTATAATTGCGTGGAAATGCAAAGCGGCGGTGCAATGTGAATTCACAAAAGATGAATTTGTAAGTGGTCTCATAGAGCTCGGAGTTGACAGTATAGATAAATTAAAAACAAAATTACCAACATTAGAAATGGAGATAAAAGATCCTAATAAGTTTAAAGATTTTTATCAATTCACATTTAATTATGCTAAAAATCCTGGCCAAAAGGGCTTAGAACTTGATATGGCTGTAGCATACTGGAATATAGTGCTACGTGGGAGATTTAAATTTCTTGATGTTTGGTGCAAATTCCTTACAGTAAGTGATTATATTTAACAAGACTTCTTATAATATATAAAAAAAGAATTAAGGGATAAATTAAAGTCTAAAATATTGTATAACATTAAATAAAATCTGCATTATTTTTTTCAAATTATGATAGACATTTTAATCTCTCAATACAGTTTTTTTTAATTGATGCAATGTTGCTTTGATAAAATATTCTTTGGAGTGTATTATCAAAATGTACTGAGTTTTAAATCACTGTAATGTATAACAATGGAAATGGGCTTATTGTTTTTCTTGTAAAATTATTCTACTGGACCTTGGTCCCAGGTCTTATTGAGAGCATCCCTATGGTGTGAATAAAGCTTAAAATCTTGTTATTGTCTTTGTACCAACATTCATTGTATGCAGTAATTAATTTTGCTATGTTAATAATAATATTAATTTCATACTCAAAGTTACAAACAAAAAAAGCAAAATTCAAAATAAATAAATTAGGAACTTGTTATATTTAAAATATTTTCATTTCTCTATTTTCTTAAGACAAAGGACACTATAGAGCAATAATAATACTATTCTTAATTCTATTCTTGATGACTCTTTGCCAATCTTTTTATAGATTTTTTTTTCAGTTACATGTCGAAGGGTAGGCCCAATGTTAAAACACTTCCGCTACACACTTTCTACTAAATTGAAGGCCTTACATGTTGAATGGTGGAACTTAATACTGCCTTTTTGCTTTGCCACCAAAGCAAAGAAATGAAAATATTATAATAAATATTTCATTTCCTTAAATGGGAATTGAATCCACAACCTGTCGTGTCACTCACACACGCGCTTGTACACCTATGCCACAACTGGCCTGTTATAGATGAAAAGCTTAAAACGCTTTGTCTACCATAGCAAAGAAATAACAATACTCTAAATACAATTGTCCTCTAAAATCGAACCTACTACCGTTTCGTTTACAGACTCGATGGTCCTAATCGACCCCAGAATAGTGCACTGCCCACTAGCCCAGAAATTTTTCTAATAAAATATTTGCCCTAAAAACTTTAAAAAAAAAATATTTCCACAAATATATCTGTTCAAAGGCTGGATCATGGTCTTCCTGCGCCGCAACAGTTTATACCGTTCATACATTACTAATATTACAGGAACACCACAAGAGATCTATACCAAAAGACACATGGAACCTACTTTTAGACTTTGCCACTCAAATAGACGACGGCATGAGTAACTATGATGCTGAGGGTGCTTGGCCAGTCCTAATAGATGATTTTGTAGAATGGTGTCAGAAACAGGAAATTAAAGCAGACGGTGTGAAATTAGAGCCTGTGTCGGGCTAGCTGAGGCTCGGACCGCAGTTCTGTGGGCAGAACACCAGGACATTACTTGGTTATACCCAAGAGGTTTCATCTTTTGTGATATACTTCATGTTTTGCTATGTTCTGTTCTATTTGGAACTGTGTATCGTCGAGTGGTTGTATAGTTTGTATGAAGAAACGTGACTTTTGTGGTAATTTGAAAAAAAAAACACTTTTTTAATTTAATTTTTTTTGAGTTCAATTCTTATTGTATAAAGTTGAGTCGTCCGCTAGTTATAAATAGATTTTCCTATTAATCTAATTTTTTTTTGTTAATAAGAAATTGTAGGGAAATTGTCTATTTTTTTTAAATAACAATTGTTTGTTCTCATTTTTTATATTTATAACTAATTATAATAAACAATTGAGAGTTCTTGCATAACTAATCTGTGAGGATAAAATTAAGATGTAAATATGTATATAAAAATTAATGATATTATTTTTTTTAATGGTAGTGTCCTCTATCCCTTTGTAGGTTTTTTAATTGTCATATTTTTTTTTTAATGGGCCCTCAGAAATGTCATTAATGAAAAAAATACTGTTTGGAATTTTAAAAATCTTGTAATTAAACAAACTAAATTTGTATTTATATAAACAAATAATTTTAAATTGTAAATTTTAATTTTGGGTAACTTTTTTTATTATTTTTTAAATAAAAATTAAGTTATTTTTGAGGGCACATCTTGTTACAAAATATAAATATTACTAAAAGATTTTGGCAATTGTCCTTTTTTATGTAGCTTTCAAATGTTATTGCATTAAATGTTTTTCATATTAAAAACTAATGTTTTGAAATATTACTAAGACACTGTATTACATTTGTTTTAAGAGATTTTTTTTATTACAAATCGTGATTGACTCTTATTTTCATTATTCTAAGTGAAATCTTTGGTATGAAACAAAATGTCAAAACATTTTTTTTAATAAATGTATACAATGTAAATTTTTAATAAAATGTTTAAAAATTTGGTTTTTAAAAATTGACAAATGTAATACAGATAATAAAAAAACGGCATATAGTTTGAGTGGTTTATATAATCTGTTGATATTTTGTGAAAGTTGTTGATTTTTCAATAATTTTAAATACTTATTAAAATATTTCTAATGTTTGTAGGGAAATTGTTGCTTCTACAGTAATATTGAATATTGAGAAATACGAAAAAAACAATTAAATTATTTGGTACTTAGACGTAATATGTACAAAAGAGAAAATTGATGTATCGAGTATTAAATACAATAAATTGTTAAATAAATAGTGCATTTTTTATTTTTGCAAATTTGATATGTAAATTGCATTTAAAAAACGCAGCTTTACGCTTGGTAGTAGAGCAGATTACATAGAAAACGGCGTGCCTTAACACTAGATCTCGTTACCTAGGGCTTTGCCTGAAATTGAAATATATTGAGTGGACAAGGAGAGTAGGGAAGTCAAAATAATTTATTCTAAAAATTATGTAATATTTAGGATTTCAATACAATACTACAACAATCGGATGCAGATATATTCGCATTTCACTACCTATTAAAGTATATGTCGCCGCGATATTATTTTGGTATATAATATATTTATATAATATTTCTGATGTTGTTATTTCAATTGCTTTTATTAAGAATTATTTCATTGTAATGAAGTTACATTACATTTTAATATTTTAATAAGTTGTAATCTTAAAATAATGCGACTATTGTAAACTCAATTAACTGTTTTTGGTTAACCCATATAGACCCGCCGTGCCCAAATGGGGACATTTATAAAAGTACCCTCGTTATTTTTATATTTTTATGTTTATGCAGTTCATGTCTACAATTTTGTCGATAAATAGTGTATCTTTATGTTGTGGCCGTGAAAGTCAATTAAAAAACTTTTATAATTGTTCATTTTGTGCCTTTTGTGGAGCTGTTGCATAAATTTGTGAAGGCATAAGGTAAGTATTTTCTATTCTTAACTTTTTCTCCTAGTTACATTTGTTTTGGTACAAAACATACTCAATTACATAGTATTTTATATAATATAATTACTTTTAATTAAAAAGAAAGAGTTGTAATAAGATAAATTTAGCTTTTAGTATGCTGTCCCCAATTAGGGCCAATGGGCACATCAGAAGTAAAAAAATATTTTTTATTGGTAGGTCCATCTCAAGTTCATAATGACACGAAGGACATTTAGCGGTTGCAATAAATATCAGGTTCTTCAAGAAGCAATTGAAGCTGTAATTATTGAAGAAGAAGACGTCGAATAGGTAGATTTAGTTGCGTTGCCTACATAACCAAGTGTGGTTACTGATGAAGAAGAAGGAAATGATGACAACATACAAATCACTGCTATTCCACTAGACACACCAGACAGGGTGCAAGTGTTTACTAATAGAGACAATCGACAAACGACTTATACTGTGGAAAAACTCTGGGAGCCATTCCTACAAAGTTTTTGGGTATAAGAGTAGTCAAACAACTACTCAACAAACTGGATACCAATGCTAATGACCGTGTCATATACTTCGATAATTTCTTTACTACGGTTACGCATTGCTTCGAGATTTACGACAGGCTGGTTATCGAACAACTGGTACTGTTCGCGAAAGTAGAACTACGAAGTGTCCTCTCACAGCAGTAAAGGATATGAAATTGAATGAACCGCTTTGATCAAGTCAACCAAATTTTATTTGTGCGATGGTTGGACAACAGCGTCTACACAATGGGGTCAAATTTCGACAGCGTTCTTCCTCTGGGTAAAGTATCGATGGAGTGCTGTAGTAAAGAAAAAAATGGACGCTGGCATTCCGCACATTTTTCAAATCTGTAACAAGGATATGGACGATGAATGTGAATCAGGCAGATCAATCTATTTTCCTGTATCGTACAGCTGTACGTGGTAAAAAATGGTGATGGGTTTTATTCACATACATGCTGGATCTCGCTGTTGCAAATTCATGTCGCCTACTCCTACTAAGCAATACAAACAAGATAGATCAGCTTGATTTTCGTCGTTACATCACTCGTCACTATTTGGGAGACGGAAACAGCGTATGTATGCGCCCAGCAGCTTCTGCAGTGCCAAGCTTAATGGGGTGGGAAACTACCACCAAAAACTTTCCCAGCAACTAAGATGTGCAGTGTGCCATAAAAAAGCACGTTGGCAATGCAAAAAGGTTGTAAGACACTTTGCGTCGAAAAAAAATGTTTCGAAAATTTTCATATCACTTGAGCCCAGTGGCCCCATTTGAGGACGGCTTTTTTTAATATTAAAATAAAGTAAAATAATAAATTTTTTTACATTTTTTATTTTATTACATCGGTATCTACCAATTATTACTTAAAAAACTTTTTATTTACTGCTAGTTAAGGTATGGGTCTAAATGGGTTAAGAAATATTTATTGATGTTTTTAAATATTACTTTAAATTTAGAAATAAAATAAGAGTGAGTAAAATATTGTGAATGTTAAATTAATAATTGTGTTATACATGCGCCCATGGATTTTTTTGTCTTGTCAGCTTCACGCTGTATCCCGCACATAGCAGGGTAGGCAGAGGGAACCGAGTGTTAAGATACTCTGTTCCCCACTTTCCGTCGAGTTCTGGAGGCATTGCGTGTTGAGTGGTGAGACTCAACGCCGCGACCACAGAGAAATAGAAATATATCTCTATAAATTTTATCTCCTCGAGTGGGGATCGAACCCAAAACCAGTCGAGTCATACTTTGTGCCCCTGCTCCACGAATGGCCACATTTATTGAATGTATTTGCCGATATATCGTGGAAGTTGCCTATACGTCTTTATACTACCAAAGACAAGGACATGTCTACGTATTAATTGAATCAGTAAATGCACACATAAATATGTTATATTTATTTAAATAAATAACCAATCAATTTTAATAATTAAAAAATAAATACATAAATAATAAAAAACACACACAAAATACAAAAAAAGTGATCATTCATCACTTTCAGCTGTATCTTCATCCTCTTCGAAATCCTGATCATCGACCGTAGCGTCTTGATATTGCTGATATTCAGCTATCAGATCGGCTAAATTACTATCGGCCTCCATGAAGTCCGCTTCTTCCATACCTTCCCCAGTGTACCAATGTACGAAGGCCTTTCTCCTGAACATTGACGCAAATTGCTCAGAAATCCTTTTAAACAATTCTTGTATTGCCGTAGTGTTACCTATAAATGTGGCAGACATCTTGATACCACGTGGTGGTATATCACATACAGCAGTTTTAACGTTACTAGGTATCCATTTAACAAAATAATCCTTGTTTTTACTCTGAATGTTGAGCATTTGTTCGTCAACTTCTTTAACAGACATACGTCCTCTGAAGACAGCGGCTACAGTCAGATATTTGCCTTGTCTTGGATCGCAGGCGGCCATCATGTTCTTAGCGTCGAACATTTGCTGTGTTAACTCTGGTACGGTCAAAGCTCGGTATTTTTGACTACCCCTAGCGGTAAGTGGAGCGAATCCTGGCATGAAAAAGTGGAGTCGAGGAAACGGTACCATATTTACAGCTAGTTTCCTCAAATCTGCGTTTAATTGTCCCGGAAAACGTAAACAAGTGGTTATTCCAGACATGGTAGTTGATACTAAGTGATTGAGGTCGCCATACGTTGGCGTTTTCAGACGTAGCGTTCTAAAACATATATCGTATAAAGCTTCGTTGTCTATACAGAATGTTTCATCTGAATTTTCTATCAATTGATTTAGGGACAGTGTGGCGTTGTAAGGCTCGACGACCGTATCGGATACTTTGGGGCTAGGAACTATCGAGAAGGTTAGTACAATTCTATCAGTATATTCTTCCTTTAAATTTGCTAAAATTAGGGTTCCTAGCCCTGAGCCAGTTCCACCACCAATGGAATGTACAACTTGGAAACCTTGAAGACAGTCGCAACCTTCAGCTTCTTTTCGGACTACATCTAATATGGACTCAAGTATATCAGCCCCTTCAGTATAATGGCCTTTAGCCCAATTATTGCCAGCGCCATTGCCACCGAATACAATATTATCTGGTCTAAATATAGCCCCGTATGGTCCAGATCGTATACCGTCCATGGTACTAGGTTCAAGATCGACGAGAACAGCTCGTGGCACATATGTTTTACAGGCAGCTTCGTTATAATAGACGTTAATACGTTCAAGTTGTAAATCAGAATCGCCTGAGTAGCAACCATTGGGATCTATTCCATGTTCATCGGATATTACTTCCCAGAACTATGGAATAGAAAGCGATTTTTCATTTAAGGAATATTTTCAAATACAGGTACAAACTATATAAAAATGATAGAATTATTCATAAAAAATATAATCATAACTATAATTTTAATAAAAAAATATCAGCTTCACGCTGTATCCCGCACACAGCAGGATAGGCAGAGGGAACCTAGTATTAAGACACTCCGTTCCCTACTTTCTGCGGGATTCTGGCGGCATTGCATGTTGAGTGGCAGAACTCAACGCCGCGCTTTGCCTCGACACCAGAGCGAAGAAATGGAAATATAAATTTAAGTATATATTTCATCTCCTCGAGTGGGGATCGAATCCACAACCAGTCAGTTTTACAGTCACACTTTGTGCCACTGCGCCACGACTGGCTTAAACATTTTAAGATTGCACACTAACGCCCAATATTAATAATCTATCTCCTACGTCAATCTTCGATTGTTCCATATATCTTTCCAATCTCTAGATAGGATAGATATGTGGGACAATCGAAGATTGACGTAGGAGATAGATTATTAATATTGGGCGTGAGACTGTTAATACCATGACATTAAACATGACATCTAGCAATAGCAATAAAAAAATACATTTAGATCTACCACGTATAATAGTATAGATAGGCATTAAGAATAATGTTATGCTTTTCCTCACTTTGGTAACGAGGCACTACGTTGAGTTCCGTCACTCAACACGCAATGCATCCAGAATTCGGCGGAAAGTGGGCAACCGAGTGTCTTACACTAAGTTCCCTCTACTTACCCTGATGTGCGCGGGATACAGCGTGAAGCTGATTTATTTTAGATTTTTTTTATTTGTCTCAACACTCGCTTCACAGGTACCCTCTGCCTTGTGCAGGTTATACCGTAAAGCTAAAAATACATTAAAGAACACGCATTTTAAAGAAATGAAAGAAGGACTACAAAAGAAACTTATAAAATTACCTTCGCTCCTATTTGATTGCCGCATCTCCCAACTTGAATGTGAACTATTTCTCGCATTTTCACACAAAAATTTGTTAAATAAACAAATAAAATGTAAAAAAAAAATTACTTACAAAATAGAATATATAAATAAAAAAATGTTAATACACCTACATTAATCTAAATAATGTAAAATAATAATAAAAAAATCTAAATGGCTATGATATTAAAAAGAAGTTGGCTATGATTATCCTAATTTAAATTTTTTCGAGGCTGTCGAGGCGCAATGGCACAAGCTTGTGACTGTAAGCCCGACGGTCGTGGGTTCGATTCTCACTCGAAGGAATGAGTTATTTAATATCTTTATTACCTCTCTCTGGTAATAAGACTAATGGCATGGAGATCCGCAACTCAACCCGCAATGCCTCGAAATATGGGCGGTGCGTGTTGAGCGGAGTATCTTAACACTACGTTTCCTCTGCCTGCACTTCTATATGCGGGATACAGCGTGAAGCTATATTATTTTTTATATCGCCATGTTTAGATGCAAAGTATTTAATGTCTTAAGATTTCAAAACAACAAAATCACAATAATATAACAAGCCTTATAATAATGAGGCATACCACCCGAAGCTACATTTTAATTCCGCTCCCCAAAAGGATAAAATGGAATCCATAATGGATTATTTTGTTATTCGTCTCTCCGTCTCTCAAGACCTTTTATCAAGTTATAATTAAGTAATATCAAAGAAAAAGTCAAGTTTCTAAGTCAATGTACTTCCCGTGGACACTACAGTTATGAAATTTGGCAATAAGTGAGAACTACAATACAAATGAAAAAAAAAAATAAATAAAAAAAAATTAAAAAACAAAAACAATGATAACAAAATACATGTTTGATACAAAATATTGGCGTATAAAATTATATAATTATGTCATAAAAATTGAGAAGCCTAATTTCAATTTCTACAATTTTTATGTCTCAATGACTTGTTAGTAATAATACAGATTAAGTGACGGTAGTACCATCGTCGAGATGGTCTGATGATCGCGCCAGAATCCAGGAATGTCTATTAAAATCAAGAAAATGGACAATTAAATATAAATTTATGCCGTGAAATAAAAAATAAAGTAAGAATCGATGAAAAAATTATTTATTAAAAATCTTATTTAAATGCTAGTTTACTTATAAACATACAAAATGTTCTTATAGTCTGAGAGACAACAGTAACAATGCCCAATTTTTATTTATTAATTAGATCTAAATAATAGAATAAACTACAAAATTCACGAAATTAGATAAAGCGCAGGCATTACATAAATAAGTTATTTTATGTAATAAAAAAGGCTTTATAATGCTGAAACAGCAGACTCCATTTTCCACACATGAACATTTATATCTAACAAGTATCTTTATTATAAGAGATATAAATAATTAATAACTTAAATGGAGTACCTGATCACTTAGTTCTTTTTACTTAAATATGGTGAAAGCGTAAAATTAAATATATACAGAATGAATTATGGTCATCTCTTAGACTATTTATATTACTCTTATAATTTATTATTATGGTAAACTTTATTTTTATTGAAACAATGTTTATTGCACATTCAAATTATAAAGATATATCTCTTCAAAAATAAAATTAAAAAAATCTTTAATAACTAAACTACTGTTACATATAAATTTATCATATAATAGTATGAATATAAATTCTTTGAATAAAAAAAATATTAAATATCTTAGGATAAGTCTAACATAATAATACAATCCAAGCTATATGGCGTTAATGGGTCAATTAATAAACAAATATATACAAAAATGCATTAACTATTAAAAATTAATATTTTATAATTAAATACAAAATTTGCTACGAGCAGAAGTCGAATGAATGAGTCCACAACCCATGATTTAGAAAACAAAGTAGTTTTATTTTAAGTACATTAAATGTGAAGTCAGTCTTGGACGAAATATCCAAGAATTCTCATTTAGAAAATGTAAAAAAAATTTTGAATTAGCAAGTATTTTTACAAATTTCCGCTAACCAAAGAAATTTGCGCACAACGGAAATTTGTAAAAATCTCCCTACTGAGATGCTAACAACATAAATAAGTTGTAACAAGCGCATAAAAATTTCGACATAGCTCGATGAGAATGTATGGCTTAGTGGTCAGAGCGCCAGGTCGGTTTCCAGGAGGCGCGAGTTTCGAGTCCCGCAACGTTCAAATTTTTATACGTTTTCTAAATAAATATTTTTCTTTTCTAAGTGTGGAATAACACTTTGAAAATGTTAAAAATATCGAAGAATGTTGGTCAACCACAAGTTACATGTTCATACTAGCCAACCAAACGCGACTTCGCCTCCTTTAAATCATTGTTGCCGTATTGTACAAAATCTCTACATAAATTGTAGACTATAATTAATTCCGATGTATAAGCTATATTACTGTAAAGTTTCATCGAAATCCGTTCAGTAGTTTTAGCGTGAAAGTGGAACAAGAAAAAAAACAGTAGGGTTAGTAAGAAGTAAGATTTCACAATATTTTTCTTACAATATGGGTATTATTCTAAACACCATAGGCTAATAACATATCAAAATATTATAAAATGTCACTCTTTTATAATTAAACATGATAGTGATTAAATTGAAAAATTCTATTTTTGTAATTTTGCCAAAACCTATGATAAAAAGCCTATCTTAAGAAGTTTCTTTTCCAGCTGTTTATCACGCTGTACCCGCATAAAGCAGATTTTTTCGAGATAGGTGATTATCACTTTGAGGGAATATATATATTGTTATAATAACACAACCTATTTTAAATATTTTCTAAATTAAAACTTCAATTTAAATATAAAAATGCTCATAAATGTTATTATGTTAAATAATAATTAAATTACAATTGACATGTAATTAAATTACAATTGACATGTATGTACATAAATACTTATTACAATTTCAAAACGACCACCCATCCAATATTGACTTAAATCAAAATTACTTAACCGTTAAGCTTCTTATAACTAGTTTGTTATAAATAATCTAATTACTTTTTTGTCAAAAATTCAGCTTCACGCTGTATCCCTCACAAAGCAGGGTAGGCAGAGGGAACCTAGTGTTAAGACACTCCGTTCCCCACTTTCCGCCGAATTCTGGAGGCATTGCGTGTTGAGTGGTGGAAATGAACGTCGCGCTTTTCCCTCGACACCAGATCGAAGAAATGAAAATATAAATGTAAATAAATATTTCACTTCCTCGAGTGAGGATCGAACCCACAACCAGTCGTCATTTGTGCCTCTACGCCACGAACGGTCTCGAAAAATTTATTAAGATTTTTATCGTGGAACTCCATAGATCCATAGACCTTACTGTAGTTATTTTAAAAAGTTAGAACATTTACGTACATGGGACGATTGCAGGTTCAATTCCCAATTGATGTATCTTGTCTTGTCTACTTAGACAAAAATATTTTTAAATATATGATATAAATATTTTGGTGTTTTATTGTGTTTTCAAAATGGCAAATATCATCAATGATTTTTTTTCTACATTCTTGCCTTAACCTTATGTTAAGAGTGCTACAATAAACATCAAAAATGCACGAATATGTATTGCTATCTCGCTCACTATCATTAAGACAGAACGAGACGCAACATACATCTTTCATATGTTTAAAATGATATTTAACAAACTCTTACTATTTTTATCTCTGTCATTCTCATAAAATTTATTCGTGCAGAAAAGAGACAGCATGACATTACAAGCTGTTTCTATATATATTTAAAATACAAATATACCCATAAATAAGATTTGAACTGACAACCACAACATCTATTATATCTAACTAATTAATCAATTTATTCTTCAACAAATAAAAATTCGCATAAACAACATTCTTCTTGGACACCATTGGTATATAAAACGCTCTAAACAATTTATTCGACTTACTTGCGTCTAATATTTGTAGCGATTTTATTATTTCCCATACGTTTGTCATTTTGTGGTAGTGGGGTTCTAATTCCGTAGGGGTGTTCAGATCCGAATCGACTAGGTAGTGGCATTTCGATGGAGGTACGTAGGTTTGATTATCGCCTGTGTTTTTGTCGTTGAAGTATGGGTGGATTAAGCGTGTAGCTGAAAAAATAGAAACAAAACTAATTTAAATAAATATTGTTATTTAATTAACAAATTTTCGTTATCCTATAAATATGACTAAATACCTTAATATGTGAATTTTACGCTATATTTAATGAGCTCAATAAATACAACGCAATGCTTCCACAATTTGGGTAAAAGTAGGGAACCAAAGTGTTTTAACACTAGGTTCCCAGGTTCCCTCTGACGACCCTGCTATGTGCGCGGAGCTTAAAAAATAACTTAATTGACATGAACCTACCATTATGCGCCCCACCATACTGTACAGGCAGTTGACCCTTAAATTCGCTATCAACGAAACGTATAACATAATTGTCCGGCAAATGGAAACTTGACGGAGACCGGTGCCACTCTTTACCGAAACATAGTGTTTTTTCTGACACCGTAGTGTCTAGGTCTTTTAGGATAGACATTGGTGCACTATAGTTGTACAGAGCTGTTATACGCGACATACCTGTAGAGATAGAAATTTAACATAGGTATATTAATATGTATTATGCGTCTGAATAAAAACCGGTTGTGGGTTCGATTCCAATTTGGGGGAATTAATTTTCTGTTCTTGCTTTGTTATGAAAATCTTTCGACAAATGTATTGAAAATGTATTATATTATTATATTTATTTATTATTGTTTTGAATTGAGCGAAATATAAGTTTTGCTACATGCGGGATACAATGCGAACCGAAATAGCAAGAATTAAATATAATATCAACTATGCCATCTTTCTATACTTAGTGTGGAAATCTTGAAAAATCTAAAATATACCTAATTTCTCTTTGTGAGAATCGAACGCACAACCATCACGATTAAAGGTCAAACACACATTTGATGATACTCTTAAGCAGGATTAGAACCCACAACAACCAACAATAGATAACAAATAAATCACTTACTGCCCAATCCAGCTAAAACAACACACATAACAACCAAGGGCCCAGTATACACTAAATAGTGACGCCTCTCTCTCTCCTTCCGCCATCTCAATACTTCAGTGCCGAATGCGAACGTCATTTTTTGTAAGCAATCTATTGATATTGCACCGGAGAGTATTATCATACTGTATACTGGGTATAAAAATCTGTAATTATAAAAATTTTATAAAAATAATAAATCTAAATATTATATTAAATATAATCAAAAAAATAATAAAATAATAAAAAAGGGAATGTTAAAACTATGAACTTGGCGAGTTTTGATTCTGTTTCCATTTTTATAAAATTCAAAATTGACCAAAAATCAAATCTGCGCAACCATCTACAGCTAACTTCAGAGCGGCAACGACTTATTGACCTTACTGTATAATAAAGTACTACATATATGGAGTGGGTGAATGTATGAAGGACGACTTTATAAACTTAGAATCATTAAAAAAAGATTTAAAAAAATCAACTTCACGCTGTATCCCGCACACAGCAGGGTAGGCATTGCGTGTTGAGTGGCAGAACTCAACGCCGCGCTTAACCTCCACACCAGAGAGAAAGAAATGGAAATATATGTTTAAGTAAATATTTCAACTCCTCGAGTGGGGATCGAACCCACAACCAGTCGGTTTTACAGTCACACCTCGTGTTGCTGCGCCACGACTGGCCGGCCTCAATAAAAAAAAAATCGTCAATAATTAATATAATAAAATAAATCTCACCGTTCCTCCTTATGAGGCTGTAACATAAACACAAACAGCCACAACACCAAAGGCAATGAACTTAGCCAGTATGGCGCACAGAAAGACGCCCGAGCTGTCGAACGGGATGATATTAATGTACACGCTGATAGCAGCAGCGGCGATGATAAGGCTAACACCTGGAAAAATATAATAAAGTAATTTAGTGACTGTAAACTTGGTTGTTGTGTGGGTTCGATTTCAATTCGGGGGGGAAAAATATATTTTAATAATTTTCATTAGTTTTGATATATATCAGAGTCAGTATTAACTGGCGGAACTCAACGCCACGCTTTATCTACCAGAATAAGGAAATTAAAATAATAAATTTTCACAAGTACGAATCGAATCCACAACCAGATCCCATCTCACTGTGCTACAAGACTTTATATTTCTTATATTAATATTACATACTATACACACTAGGCCAGTCGTGGCGCAGGGGCACAAATTATGACTGTAAAACTGACTGGTTGAGGGTTCGATCCCCACTCGAGGAGAT
This sequence comes from Heliconius erato x Heliconius himera, assembly GCA_013421005.1. NCBI lineage: Eukaryota > Metazoa > Arthropoda > Insecta > Lepidoptera > Nymphalidae > Heliconius > Heliconius erato x Heliconius himera. Next base: position 18,511 of record JAATLQ010022903.1, on the reverse strand, counting down.
GAAATATGTACTTAAATTTATAATTTCTATTTTTTCGCTCTAGTATCGAGGACAAGCGCGGCGTTGAGTTCTGCCACTCAACACGCACTGTCTCCAGAATTCGGCAGAAAGTGGGGAATGGAGTGTCTTAACACTAGGTTCCTTGTGCCTACCCTGCAGTGTGCGGGATACAGCGTGAAGCTGATTTATTTTTTTAAATTTTTAAACACACTATAAAATAAAAAACAAACAACAAACTCACCCATACAATATTGAAATTCAAAAATCCATTAACAAAATAATAAGTCCAAGGTTCGATTCCGTACAAATCGGGGCCATGCTCGGTGAATATATTATACGCGACTATGTTCCACGGAGCTATCACCAATCGGCCGTAATGCCACGAATCCACCGCTATCGTTGGTATTAGTATTAGAATTAGAGATATTAACGTCCATTTTATAAATTCTATTATTTGCCCTTTGAAAAATATCATGTCGATTGCTATTGGTATTCCTAATATGGCTGTGAAGGGCCAACCTAGAATAAAAGAAATAATTATGTTAATATTTTATATTATGATGAGGCCAGTCATGGTGCAACTGTAAACTCGACAGGCTGAAGGTTCGATTCCCACGCGTGGGAACGAAATATTTAATATTTTAATTTCCTCGCTCTGGCAATGAGGTAAAACACAGTGGGAATGGAGAGTCTTAAGATTCGATTTGCAGGTTCCGTCTGCTACCGTGCGGTAGTAGCTGTGTAAGGGATACAGCATAAAGCTGAAGAAAATAATTAATAGAAATTTGTGGTAATAATTATTTTTTATTTAAAAAAAAGATTAGCCTCTCTCTGAGGTCGAGGCAAACGGCAACATAGAGTTCCGCCACTTAACACGCAATGCCTCCAAAATTCAGCGGTAAGTGAAGAATGGAGTGTCTTAACACTAGGTTCCCTCTGCCTAGTCTACTGTGTGCGGAATACAGCGTAAAGGTGGTATTTATATTAGGGTAGAATAGTTTTTTAGTATCATAAAAAAATTATAGCATCAATTCAAAAAAGACACTTACTCAACAACACACTAGCAGCGGTCAGCATGACGGCGGCCTGATACCTCTTCCGCCACCAGCAGGCCAACGCGGCTGTCATCAAACTGGAGCTCCAAGACGAAGGTAACATGGCGGCGGCACTTACAAAACTACCAGCCGCCGGAAGGGTTAGGGCGAGCCATACACGTGCTACGTGTACGCCGAATTCGTGGCACACTGCCCTGAAATAAGTTAAAAAAATATATATGTATATATTATTTATTAACATATATTGCTAAATATATATTGTGTTAGACTCAGGCAACTACTGCCTGAAACAATATATATTTAGTGACATCCAAAGTAAATTAATCAATGGGCAGTTTAAGAACAACTTTGTCATAAAGGTAAAATGGCGGCGGAACCGAAAAATCGGCCATACATTCCATAAGGTTCCATACATTATCTAGAAAAGCAGCGAAAAATACTTTTCTTCATTTGTTATTGTACTGGCAACAGAAATCCATAATTTGTGAAAATTTTAACTGTGTAACTATCATGGTTCATGAGATACAGCCTGGTGACAGCTGGACAGACACACAGACAGAAAGCATAGTCGTGTAATAGGGTCATGTTACATCCTTTTATGACAATGAGGTTTACGAAAATATAATAATGGAACTACATTTAAATCAATAAAGCCATTTCTGAGATTAGCATGAGCACATACAAATAGACAAAATTTTAAAAATTATTGTTTTCGGTTTTATTACATCTATGTGGTAATAAATTTTCTTATATATCGTCTGTCTACAGATAGCAATCAGTTACAATTTTATTACATGTATAGATAAGTTTTCCCCTAGGGGACGGATGATTCCTACAACCTATGTGATTCTTTCTTATTGTACAAGAATTAAAATTAAAGTTCAAAGTTTTATTTTATTAATATTATGACTGGCTTGACAGAAATTAATGGATTAGAAAAAAAATTCACAAGACCTCAATTAAAAAATAGTACAACACAAAAAAATTATGATTTGATAGTTTTGATTTATAATATTTAGCTTGTTTCTTAGTTCATGCATAATGCTTGAATTAATTTTATTTGAATGTATTTACATTAATGTTATATCTTTTATGATAATAAGTTATGAGTAATCACCTAAATCAATAAAATTTATATGTAAATCAACTTACTTATAAAACATAAGTTCGGCACAAGCAGTTAAAATTGCCAATAGAGCCTTCAAACTATAAAAAACTGATACTGGTGTCATAATAAATGACAAAATCTTGGCCGGCACTGCAAACAACCACAGTGGCATATAAGATCTGATTGCATAGACAGGACTATATTCCCAGGTTTGAAGACCATTGCCATATACTGAAATAATAAAATGTATAGATTAGAAAATTTATATGAAAAAGTGTAAGCAATGATTTTTAATATTTTCTAGATTTCATCAACAACAAGATTATCTTAAGAATTATAAAGGTTTAAAGTGAAAATTTCTATAGTAAATTTATTTATTTTAAACATTTCCATTGTGGCAATGCATTTAAATTTAATAAATATGTAATTTGAATAAAATTATATTTTTTACTGTATCTAAAGCTAAATTTAAAATTAATATATAAAAAGTAAATTACAAATATACCTAAATAATGCAGTGGTTCCCAATAATTATAGGTTTCATCACAATCAGCTATATGTCCATAGTATGCAGATGCAATACGGGCAGCCAATAATAAAACTAAAGCCACTGCTCCTCCAGGATATGCTATACTACGTAAATCAGTTGGTGCATTTGTATAAAGAAATTCTCTGAAAAATATAATAAGTGGTTCGTAGATGTATTATTGTAAGAAATTAGTTAACACTGCGTCAATATTTGGGGATTAAGAATTAATAACATAAAAGTACCATTTACTCAAAGTATGTAAGTGTATTACGATGTCCTTCAAATGTAAACAACAAAAAAAAATACATTGTGCATGTTTAAAAATAGCCAAAAATCATATTTATAGTTTCAAAATAATAGTTACCCTTCGCTTGATTTACGCGATCGTTTGCCTTTATTGAGACTGGCTGATCTTTTTGCTCCATTTTTATTATGAATACTTCGTTGTCTCGCAGTTAATGGCATTAGAAATTATTATTTATGTATATTTTCAGAATATTTACTCGATAAACTCATTCAGAGATAAATTATACACAAGCGTACAAGTAAGACGTACAGAAACATGACAGGCGGTCCGCCGCTGATATATTTTATATATCTGTCATCTGTCTAAATATGACGTGTACCTATAGCCATACAACCAATTTTTTTTTCGCAATAATAAAATACGATATAAATACGATATAAAAAACGATATAAATATTGCTTATCTTCGAAATTAAATGCTGGAAGCTTTTTTACTGTTTCATTTTTAGATATCAAAACAATATAGCACTTTATGAATTATACTTCTTATGTTATCCATATTGCAATTTTAAAAAAAAATCCAAAAGAAACTGACTTTAAACAACGAACTAAAAAGTAAAAAATAATTTTACATCAAGTAAAACGTACTTTACTTTCATTTTGTTAAATAAAAATAATTAAAAAACGATTTTTAAGTCGGTGCCAAGTTAGGCAAACAGGCTTAGTAATTCGACATTGTAGTAAGCTTGTTGTATAGCTTGTTGCTCAAAATTATAAAATCTTTTTTTGATTCTTTTTTTGGTTAGCAAAATCAAAGTACGTTGTACTTTATGTAAAATATTTTTTACTTTTTAGCTTTGTTTGAAGTTGTTTGAAGTCGCCTTTTTTCTTAAAAATTACTTTATTTTACGATTTTAAGTGATGGGTAGACCTTAAAAGGATACTTCTCAAGTTAGTGGTTGTCCTATGTAGAACTCAATGAAAGGCAATCAAAATTAGGTATTATTGTGCATACTAGCATATTGATGAGAACATATATAAGAAATATTCGGTCGAATTGGGAACCCCTCCCTTTTTTGAAGTCGGTTGAAAATGAGAAATCAAATCAAAAAACTTACCGCTATATCCCGCACACAGCAGGGTAGGCAGAGGGAACCTAGTGTTTAGACACTCCGTTCCCTACTTTCTGGCGAAATCTGGAGGCAATGCGTGTTGAGTGGCAGAATTCAACGCCGCGCTAAACCTCGACACTAGAGCGAAGAAATGGAAATATAAATTTATGTCAATATCTCCTCGAATGGGGATCGAACCCAAAACCAGACAGTTTTATAGTCACATCTCGTGCCGCTTCGCCACGACATCTTCTTTTTTGAAGTTGGTTAAAAAAAATGCAACGATGAGGAATCTCCCTTCTGACACGCATTTTAATAAGGTTTTCCTTGTAACTATTACAGTATTAGTAAAAGATTGAGACCACACGGGAAGCATTAGCTTTCAAATAAAATAAAATCATCCAAATCGGTTCACCCAGTCAAAAGTTCTGAGGTAACAAACATAAAAAAATACAGTCGAATTGATAACCTCCTTTTCTTTCAGAGGTCGGTTATAGAAAGGTTTTGACTCGTATTTTTTAAGTTTGTGTATTAAAGGTGCCTCTGAAATCAAACTATTAATTCTAAGCACTCAAATAATTAAAATATAATTAACAATTTTTTTACTTATCTTGTCGGATGACCGAGTGGGAATTGAACCCACAACTCGTTTAGAGTCACGGAAACATGGCACCTCTTTTTGGAGACCTTTATTAATGTAGAAGAACACATAAAGATGATTTTTTAAATTTTTTATTTGTTTGTCAGTGCGTTTGTTATAGCTAATCTTAGAATCGGCTTAACCGATTTAAATGCAGTTTTCACTATTCTGGTAAGTTTCTGTTAACATATAGGATTTATTTTATTACAATCGGTTCATAAATAAGAAAGTTTAGTAATTAGTTAGACAAATTTACTAATTGCTATAACACTTATTATATACAACTGTTTTACTGACTTGGCTGAATCTCTAGCTTTCAATTTGTATGATGATAAAATACACCGAGATTTCAAGACTTAGGATCGGGATTGGAGTTTGTGCGAGAACAACTGCGCTTGCCGTACACGCGTACTTACTGTCCACCTAAATACAGTATACTTAAATATTTTTCTTTAAATACAATAAATGTTGGGAACAAAATCAAATAAATGTCCAAAAGATTTAAATTACTTAATGAGGCCGTCGTGGCGCTGTGGCACAATCGTGTGATTTTAACCACGACAGTTGTGGGTTCAGTCCCCACTCGAAGAAATAAATTATAATTTCTTAATATGTTGAGGCCATTTGTGGCGCAGAGGCACAAAATGTGACTGTATAATCGACTGGGTTGTGGGTTCGATCTCCACTCGAGGAAATAAAATATTTATTAACATTTATGGAACTAAAAATGAAACTGCTTTTTCTTTAATTTAATTATTCTAACAATGTATATAAGCTTCATTTATATAACAACATTTCAGGCAAACCAAATAAAACACAGGAAACATTTAGCACATTTATTTATAAATAAAAGTACTCAATAAAATAATGCTACAGTAGTTCTGAAACAGTAAAAAATAAATTCTACACGTTAGTAGATACCCATTGCACTACATTTTGAAATGCTACAAGTGCTTTATAATTTTAATATATAATGTATATTGTAATATAGATTCTAAAATATGGCTGTTATAAGAATGAATGTGTTTAAAAAATTACTTTCGAAATGAGTTTTGTGAATGGATGTTTGTATAGTTACTATACATTTACTTCTTACTTATAGTACAATATTATACAAAAAAAAAATAACAAACATTTTCTATCGATCAACATACAATATTAAGTAGATAATATATAATATTATATTTTTAATAGCTATAGTGTATTTTCAAATATATTTTTAAAAAACTAATGAAGATGAAGAATGTTTGCTTTTAAAATTTTAGTGTGAGTAAAAAATTTTGACATTTTTATGATCAAATATCATTCAACTGGCTGTTGTTATGGCAGATTTGTTTTTTCTACTTTGCTAAAGTACATTCAATAAAATTAGGCCTAACCTTGACCACATTACATAAACATATTTAAAAAATGTAAATAAAAAAAAATGCACAAAAATATTTAAAAAGAATATGTTTCTGTATACAATATATTAACTTTTATCTGCAGCTTTGCCTACTTCTTCAAATAAAAAGAAATGTAAATGGGGTAACGGCAGCTATAGTATTGCATGATGACACCAGACTATGCAAAACAAAAATATTTTTAAAATTTTAAAATGAGTTCCCCAGATTAACATGATTAATCAAACTCATATTTTTAATATTAGTATAGATTAAAACTTTCAAGTTTAACACATTTTTAATCTATGTGAATCATAAAAAACTGTTTTCAAATATTATTTTTGAGTTATTTGACTTTAAATCATAACTATATACAAATAAAACAAAATAAAAATAGATAGATATGTTTAATTCCTCCTCCTAGTCCTGACTACTGTCCAACCAGGTTCTCCATCTTCGTCCATAGGTTCAGGGTCATTTTGTTTTGAGGATGCAGCCGCTCCGATTTCAGTGTTATCACTTACTTCTTCACCACTGCTACTTGTTGTGTCATCATCTGGGTTACCATGACACTGTTGATAAATAAGGTAATATTACTTTTTTTTAAGCTTACACTGTATTTTACCTATATCAGGATAGGCCGAGGAAACCTAGTGTTAAGACTCTCTATTATACATTCTGCAAAATTTTTGAGAAGTGAAAAGAGTAGAATAGCATAGTAGCTTGTGTGTTAAATTCAAATGCGGCCTTGTCTTATTATTATCAAATTGGAGAAGTAAAAATAATTTAAATGTAATCATTTCCTTAAGTGGGGATTAAACTCACAACCATCACTTTTACAGTCAGATCGTCCAGCTGATGATTTAAATATTAAAAAAAAAACATTTAAGTATAAAATAATATTAAATTTTGGTTATTTTAAGATAAAAGTAGAATAAGAATTGTGTTCATGTGTAAAAAATAGAAGTGTGTTAAGTAAAAATAACTTACTTGTGGTGGAACTGAATCATGTATAGGCTCGCTCAGCCATTTTTGACATTTAGGCATAGCCTCTATATGGTTTCTTAATTCATCATGTCTCCCCTCCTTAAGAAGACCCAAAAAGAAAGTAAGTAGCGATGCTACTTCTGTAAAAATTAGAGTTAATTTAAGAACATAAAATAATCATGTGTATTTAGAAAAATAGACTTGTCAAGATTATAACACTTATTTAAACTTATATATATACCTTTGGGTGAATTATCATGGCATACAGTTTCAAATTCCTCATCCATCAAATCTTCTAGAAGCTCAGTTAAATCATCTCTGTCCACTATATTTTCTACACAGTATCTTGCAACATACACTGACATTAATTGTGCTGTCTGGAAATTAACAGATTGGTTATTAAACACACATAAAGTTTTGTTTGTTTCATAATTTGATGATTTTTCTTAAATAGATTTTTTTAATTTAAGACATTGTGTGTTGAGTGACGCCACTCTTCTTCTTAACTTTAAATAAAGTACACGGAAAATAATTAAATAAATAAATCTTACTTTTTCCCCGCCTGGAGCACCCATACCATGTTCAACAGCCAGCTGTAAGGCCGTCCAGTTATTAAATACTAGATCAACTATAGGTTTGAAATCGTCGTACAACATTTTAACTTGTTTATTTCACCTCAGAACAAAGAAAATTGCAATATCGATTGATATTTCTCACATATTTATAGATTTCTACTTAAAAATACATAAACCCCTTAACCTAATCGGCTAAACGTCAATAATTTAGTCAATGAAAACAGAAAAGCATGGTGTCTACTGTCTACATTGCTTCAAAACACTTTTTTGTCCATGAATAAAATATAATTATTTGGCAAAACAATTCTATATTCTACATTTTAGTACTATAAATATAAAAAATCTTACTTTAAAATAATAAAGAAAACCTTGCATTTTTTCTCTATTCACACCATATAAACTATCTAAAAAATCCACATACAGTCTTAATAGACATGATCTATATAGTTTTCAATGTTATAATATATTTTGAGTATAAAATATAATTTTTACTGCGTAGTAAGTAGAAGCCAGTATTTTAATGTTTATAATATCTATTCTGTTCTTTTTGTTATCTATTCCGTTACTTGACATTCGACAAAAACAATCCGACAACAAATGAACAACTGACAGCCGTAAACAAATTGCGCGCGGTGCTTACGCTTGTAATTCACGGATTTTTAAATAGAAATATGATGTATATGTATTTAATAAATATAGTATAATTGTTTTAAATAGTGTTGACTTGATTTATAATGAATTAATATATGTTGTAATTTGAGTGTTTTAAAAATGAATGAGGATATAAATGTAACTTTTATAATTCCGACACACTGTGAAACTGAAAATGATTGCTCGGAGGAAATGCAACTTGCTTTTACCGTAAGTAATACCTAAATGCTGCCTTGAAATGTAAATATAATAAGGTAATATAAATGAATATTATGCATATTATAATTTACAGGCCTGTGAACAACACAGTGGGGGTGGTATCAAAGCTCAGTGGGTGCATCAATCTCAGTGGAAAAAATTTGATGGGCTCACAAAGAGAGATGTTTTTGTTTTACCTGAATTTGAAGGAGACTTATTTAAGAAGCTGAAAGCTACAAAATGCTTGTAAGTAATTAATAGAAAAATAAGAGTTAAGTTCTATTTTACTAAGGACAATAAAATCAAATTAAATCAGCTTCACATTGTATCCTGCATACAGCAGGATAGGCAGAGCAAACCTAGCATTAAGACACTCGTTCCTACTTTCTGCCAAATTCTAGAGGCATTGTGTGCTAAGTGGCAGAACTCAACGCTGTGGTTTGCCTCAACATCAGAGCAAAGAAATGGAAAAAAAATTTTTAATGAATATTTCATTTCCTCTAGTGGGAATCAAACCCGCAACCAGTTGTGTTTACTTTGTGTCCCTGCTCCACAACTGGACTAAGGACTACTTATTAGTTTAAAAATAATTAATTTAATATTTTCTTCTTATAGATTAGTGGGCCCACGCTGCTTATCATGTTGCTTAATGGAAGGTACACCAATACCATCTGGCATAGAACCTGTATTTACTATTGCAATGAAGAATTTAGTTGTTACTGCAAGTGGATTATCTAAACAACAGAAGGTAAATTAAAAGTCATAAGAGTATATATAACTTAAATATATGAGATACAAGAATAATACAAATTCAATATATGAAATATAAGAATAAAAAAATAATGGCTGGATATTGACTTAGAAAATTCACTTGTGACTCTACTATGAAATATTTTTTGTGTTTTCTTAAAAGTACCTAAATGATATATTCTTTAAAGTAAATGAAATAAATAAGATATATTTCAAGTGATTTTTTTTAAATTATAAAATTTACTCTTCTCTTTCGTGTGGTGGTACAGTAAAAATAAATTGTTTTCATTTCTTGCTCTAATAAGTAAATAAAAATTTTGTGTTGAGTTCTGCCACTCAATATGCAATGTTAAAAATTGGGAGGAAAGTAGCGAGTGATGGTATTTATTTATTTATTAGGAAGCCAACGTTACATACTAAGACCACAATAATTTACAAACATTTTTAAATATTTTGATACAAAGTATGTCTCAATTATAGGCTAACTTTACACGTGTATTCAAGTTGTTGCTCACAACTAAACTAATAAAAAAAAAATTAAAAATAACTTTTTAACTAAAAAAAAAACTAAACTAAAAACAACAAGCTTATAAACTTAATCTTATAATATAAACACAATTTCAGTAGTTAATTTATTATGGTATCTCAAGAGTAGACTCAATCTGCCTACCTGCCATCCTTTATGTGGGATACAGTATAAAGTATAAAGTATATATATATATATATATATATATATATACACACACATATATATATATATATATATATATATATATATATATATATATATATATATATATATATATATATATATATATTGTAGTACAAACATTTTTTTCCTTTTTTTTTAAGGAACATATAAAACAAAGAGTGCAGTGGATGGGTGGAATATACAGCACTGTGTTATCAGAAGACACCACACATCTTATATCTGATACTGTACTGTCAGACAAATATATTGTGAGTATATATAATAACTTAATTTTCTAATTAACAATATAATAGTGCGTAGTAAATTGAGTCCAGTTAAATTATTATAAAAAAAAATATATAAAATTTGTCTTTTTTTAAGTTATAAGAGGTAGTTGTAAATTGAGTTGTGGTGAGAGGGGTCAAGAGTGAGGCTTTAGACACCACAATTGTGGGTTCAATTCCAACTCAGAGGAATGTAGTATTTGATGTTTTCATTTCCTCTTTCTGGTAAGAAAAGAACAGTACTGAGTTCTGCCAAGAAATTAATTATTCTTATTTATACAAAACTTTATTCTAGAAACATAGTGCAGAGGCACAAAGTGTAACTGTAAAACGGACTGGTTGTGGATTCGATCCCCACTTGAGGAGATGAAATATTTACTTAAATTTATATTCCCATCTCTCTGGTGTCGAGGCAAAATGCGGCGCTGAGTTCTGCCAGTCAACAATGCAATATAGTGCCTCCAGAATCTGGCAGAAAGTGGGGAACTGAGTGTCTTACACTAGGTTCCCTCTGCCTACCCTGCTGTGTGTGGCATACAGTGTGAAGCTAATTTTTTTTTATTCTAGAAATCAGTAGAAAAAGGTATTCCCATTATGAAAGACAGTTGGGTGGATGCTGTGTGGGAGGCATCGCTACATCTCAATGTCAGTGGTTCGTGTTCAGACTTTGATGGTTATAAACTACCACCGTTTGCAAATTTACAGGTAATATATGTTTTAAACCACATTTTTTTTGTTTCACATATCATGTACAGTGTGTGGTAAGTGGTGTAAGTCAACGCCGCGCTTTGACTTATTATCAGAGCGGGAAATTGAAAATATTAAATATTTCCTTCCAAATGAGTCGGAATCTAAGAAATATTTATTTATATTTCCATTCCATTGCTCTGGTACCGAGGCAGCGCGGCCTTGAGTTCCGCCACTCAACACGCAATGCCTCTAGAACTCGGCGAAAAGTGGGGAACGGAGTGTCTTAACACTAGGTTAAAAAAATATCTATATATAATACCTACTCTTACTAATAATTTTGATAGGCTATCCGATTGTCCTTTTAGCGAATTCTCTTCCATCACTGTATTAATTTAATAAGAAAGAATTAATTTTCTAAAGAAATTACAAACACAGACGCAACAATAAAAACTTAAAATATTAAAAAAAAAAGAGAAAGAAAGAAAAATGCTAAACACTACTGTAATTGCACGTATACGAGACGCCGCGTGACGTCACGCAGCAGCGGGCGTAGGAACACAAATTTAGCAAAGCGGTGAAACTTTATAACACTGTTATTCCTTGGAAAGCCTGAAAATTTGATGAAACAAAAACTATTATTATTTGCTTTTTTACTATTATTATTTGCTTTGAATCATTGTAGTTTTATTTCTAGGTAACAACATCAGGCATATTGAAGAAAGAGAAGCAACATATAATGAAGTTGGTGAACGAAAATGGCGGCGTTTTCTCTGGTGCTTTCCAAAGTGAGACGACAGATGTTGTGGTGTTGACCAAGTTAGTGTAAATTTTTCAAATATCTGTTATTTTTTTAGCCAATTGTTGGAGGAATTGAATCATTTATTTATTTTCTGTTCTATAAAACGCTTTATTAAGTCCTGCCACTTTTGACATGAACGTGAAAAATGTATTTGTTTTTAAAGATGTTACAAAATAATATGTTGTCCAATTTTTAAAATTTGTATTGATTTACGAATTTTGGTAAAGTAAAATTAATAAGTTAAAATTAATATATTTGAATTTTAACTTGTGATTGCTATGTTTTAGAATTTTCTTTTCTTCACATCCCTTACTTATGCTTCTTTGACGACACCCACACAATATACAAAATCTTGTATTTACCACAAATACAAGATTTTGTATATTATACAGTACGGTCGACGAGTCGTGGCCGCTCTCAAACTGTAGATTCGCATATTTGTTTTGAGGAAATTTTACTTTTTGATTATTTTCTTCCCGTTGAAAAATACGCAATATCTTAGAAAGCTTAACTTTAGGACGGATGGCTACGATTCGTACAATAACATATAATATAACAAAACAGTCTCTCTCTCTCTCTCTAAAATTATAAATGTGAAATATTATGAGGATGGATATTTCTGCTTACCCTGCTATATGCGAGATACACCGTGAAACTGATAAAAATAAATGAATTCGAGCGGGCAAAAAATATAAGGCCCACAGAGTAATAATATATGAATATACTTCCAATCCTTTTTGGGGAACGGAGTGTCTTAACACTAGGTTCCCTCTGCCTACCCTGCTGTGTGCGGGATACAGCGTGAAGCTGATCTCTTTTTTCAGGGAAGGCATAGGCAGTGAGAAATACAAAGCGGCGTTGGAATACAACAAAGCCGTCGTACTACCATCTTGGATAGTAGATTCGGCCGCGAAGGGCGTGGCCCTGCCGCTGTTCAAGTACCGCGTGGCGGGCGCGTCCACGTCGTCTCCACTAGCTGAGCATAGATTGCCTGATATGAGTGAGTTCATAAAGTTTAATTAAATAAAAGAAATGTGCATGCGCGCGCGCGTGTTTGTGTGGGTGCGTGTGTGTGTGTGTGTGTGTGTGTGTATATATGTTAGGTACACACACACACATATGAAGTGAAATTTTTCCATGTTAAAAATTAATTAAAGTTTGCTAAATAGGCACATTATTAAATTATCGTTAATTGCGACAGGTCGCGGGATCAATTCACAGATTTTTTTTGATATTTTCATTTTCTTCGCTCTAGTGTTGAGGCAAAGCGCAGCGTTGAGTTCCGCCACTCAACACGCAATATTTTGAATTTTCGGCGGAAAGTGGAGAACGAAGTGTTTTAACACTGTGGGTTTCCTCTACCAACTCTGCTATGTTGGTTGCGGTTCTAAGTTGAAAAGGATTTTTTTTATTATATTTAATTTTTTTACAGGTTTGAATTTTTCGCGCATAACTAATCTGCGACCGCCGAGTAATTTTGTTGATGAAAGCAGATCTGTTGATGTGTCGACGATGTCTGCTAGAATTAAGGTAATTTATATTAGAAAAACAAAAAAAAAATTAAGTGAAGATAACTCAAATATATCACTTTGTATATAAAAACATCTAACAAAGAGTTTCATTTGCTACAATATTATTTATAAAATTTGAAATAACAATTTTGGATGTAAAATTGTTTTTGTAAAGAGGTACAATGAAATATTTAATTTTTTCATTGCCTTGCTCTGGCAAAGCGCAGCGTTGAGTTTCGCCCCTCAACACGCAACGCCTCGAGAATTTGATGGAAGGCGGGAAACGGAAGCGTTTTAATGAGAGTCTTAACACTAGGTTCCCAGGTTCCCTCTGAATAAACTGCTTTGTGCGAGATACAGCGTGAAGCTAAATAAAAGTTATTTTACACAATTATCTGAACATATAAGAAGATCTAGTAGCTTATGTTAAGGATATATATGTATAAGGATATGCTAAAATAATGTCAATAACTTCTTATGTTAAGGATTTTTTGCTTATTAAATAATTGTTTTTTTTTAGTTATCTCAAGATACAAAGAGATCTAGCGACTCGTGTCTAGACAAGGACACGCTGGCCGAGTTTGAAAAATTCGATATGAGTCTCATTAAGAAGGCTGGACCTATATTTGATGGATTTTGTGTTAGTTTTATACTTTATATTTTTTAAATGTAACGGTTTTTTTAATGTGTTCTAAGAGCTAAGTGTTTGAAAACACATTGCTTCTAAATTTGAATCTGATCAGGTCTTGGCAAATAACATAAGTCATTCATTCGTTCGTCCAATAGATCTGGGTAATCGATTTGGAGGGTATGCTTTGTTACAATATATTGATGTATTAACTTGCGCATCTCGTATATAGTTTTGGTTTTCTTTAAAACTGGTATACGAGATTGTGTAATAATAGATTGAGGCCAGTCGTGGCGCAGGGGCACAAAATGTGAGTGTAAAACCGACTGGTTGTGGGTTCGATATCCACTCGAGGAGATGAAATATTTACTTTAATTTATATTTTCATTTCTTCGCTCTGCTCTCGAGGCAAAGTGCGGCGTTATTTGGCTCCAGAATTCAGCAGAAAGTGGGGAACGGAGTGTCTTAACACTAGGTTCCCACTGCCTTACCTCGCTGTGTGTGGGATACAGCGCGAAGCTGATTTATTTAGAGATAGATTTTACTAAAAGTGATGAGTTTAAGTTTTTAACAACCTGTCAAAAGTCTGTGTCTCATTCGTTCTCCAGATCTGGATAACCAACCTGGACGGCGCGCCGCGCGACCGCATCTCGGCGTGCATCTCCCGCTGCGGCGGCGTGCGCTTCGACACGCCGCACGCGCGCGTCACGCACGTGGTGGCGGGCTGCGTGCCCGCCGGGGGGTGCGCCGCGCCCGTGCTGAGCCCCGCCTGGGTGCTGCGGAGCGTCGTCGCGGGGAGGGTGTTGGATGAGGGTGACGTAAGTTGTTTTTTTTTAAATAATTATTGTTAGCAATAGTAGGGTAAGGAGAGAGGGAACCTAGTCTTGAGACAGTCTGTTGTTACGACATTCTGTTTTCCATTTTTAATTGTCCGAATTTGAAGCACAATCTGTTCATTCATCTTATTTACATGAGAGCAGTAAAATTCAATACATTGCGTTACTAGAGAGGGAAAATGCATGTTATTCTTTTTCTCGAGTTGGGTTTGAGGCCACTATCGCGTTAACAGTCAAACTATTCCTGTCTGACAGTGACAACTATAATTTTGTAATTATTTTTTTTAGTAATAAATGGACAATCATAAATCTTACTTAACATAAGTCTTGTTTGAGTGACTTGTACCAAATAGAAGTTCAAATTCAAGTTCAATATAAAAGAAAAAAATTGGTAGCAGGACATTTTTCAATTCAAAGACCTTCAAAAACACAATATTACTAATACTGACGAAAGGTCACACAAAAAGCATGAACACTCACCGTCATGAAGAGGTCATATATGAAGTGATTGGTGATTGTGGACGAGGCGAAAGAGATATGCAGAGGCCGTGTTAAAAACCTTCTAAATATCCCTAAAAAAATAATTTTTCAATAATAAACGTTTTAAGCCGAAATTAAAGATATACCAACCGTGTTGATTGTGTTTATACTCAAGTGCGTCGTAATTCTTTATTTTATTATTATTTAACATTAATATCTAATAATTATTCATATTCCAATAGTATCTGATGAATACAAAGCCAGCTACACCGAAAAAGTCGCAGTCACGCATCGAACCCGCATCCCCGATGAGTAAACGAAACTTGCAACTGCTGCGCCATCAGACACCCACTAAATTGAATTTACCACCACCGGTAATCGAAACAGTGGACCTCGAAGATGATGTTGTAAATCAGTATTTGAGTCGTGAGTTGTTTAGTCTTTTTTTGTTATTACTTTGAATAAAGTGGAGAGTCAGTGTATTAATGTTAGTTTCGTTAAGTTTTTATTATCTGTATAATTATATAATATATACTTCTTTCTATATTTTTTTATCTTCACGCTGTATCCTGCTCTTACTAGGGTAAGAAGAGGGAACCTGCGAATCAAGTCTTAAGATACTTTGTTCTCGTAAGACACTTCCATTCCCCATTTTCCAACGAATTCTGGAGTCATTGCGTGTTAAGTGACGGATCTCAAAGTTACAAATATTTCTATACTTATCAGTTATGTATTTATAATGTTATAAAGCTAAAGAGTTTATTTGGTTAACAAATGACTAATCTGTGATCAGCAAGTCCCTACTACTGAGTCGAATGCTGAACCTGAAACAAAAAAAAACACAAAAAAATATATCAAGCCAGTAGTTTCTGAGATTAGCGCATTCAATTAAACAATCATCATCTTCAGCTTTATCATATTGTTATTGAAGTAAAAGTAATATTTTTTTATATTTATCAATATTGCCAATTAAAATATCTTAAATTACATATTAGAAAACATGCCCGAACCACAACGTACTCCCGACCCTCCCCCTGTACAGGAAGTCCAACCTGATATGACAGAAGACACTATGGACGATGCCACCGAGGAAATTGAACAGATATTTAGAGGTACATATTATTTATCGTTACATTAAATCAAATGAATTTTTTTGTTTCTCGCTATATACATAATTTTTTTTCTTTCCCTTATATGTCTATTTCTATATAGCTTCAGAATAAATATAGATTATTCGTATAGGTTCCCTGGGGAATGTAGAAAATAGTACTCAGGAACGATTTTCAAAATTCCTATAAAAGAAAAGAGACTACTTTTTTATTTTTGTGCCTTTGACAGGTATAAAAATAGCAGTAGAAGGTCTTGACACAGAAGCAATATGTGAAATCGGTGCAGAATTAGCGGCTGCAGGAGGTGTCCTAGTAGCCTCAGGTGCCCCCAGTGACTACACGTTAGTGCCACTCGACTGGGAAGAAGGAGAGAGATGCGTCACTGTGTTCTGGATTGTGAGTTTTGTAAAGATTTTTTTTTGGAATTTGCACACTCATTATTGTTTTGACTGGACTTTTTAGTCTTAATGTTTTGCATTCTTTGATTGTTTTAATTTTTCAATATCTGAATGTATATTTTTGTAATTGCAACTAAAAAATAAAAAAGTGGTTTGTAATTTGTATGTTTTCTTAAATATATTTCAGAATCATTAGGCCCCTTTTCTTGGGTTCCGTACCTCTTAAGGAAAAAAGGGACTCTTTATAATATCACTTTGTTGACCATCCGTCTGTCCGTCTGTCTGTTTGTCGGTCAAGAACCTTTATCTTAGAAAAGCTTAGAAATATCGAGTTGAAATTCCAATCATACCCTCAGGTCTACGGTCCCTTGATTTCCTAAAAAAATCGTATTTCTACATTTACTTAAAAAGAAAAATATGGCCGCTTATATCGCAAAAAACGCATATTTCGACTCCATAAAGATATTAATAGAATTATAAAATTTGAAAAAAAAAAAAAAAAAAAATAGAACTATATATTTATAGTATAGTTACCTAAAAAATAGTAGTCTTAAAAGGACAAAAGAGGCAAAAATTGGTGTTAACACCGCTAGTTCAAGTGATGTATGAGATGAAAGAGTCCTAACTGACATAAGCTTGAATTTCAGTAAAAGCATGAGACCTCCAATTTTTGTACGGAATCCTAGGTGGCGAGCCCGACTCGCGCTTGTCTGGTTTTTTATTACAAAATTAGTTCATATTTTTGTAATATTAAAAAAGATGATATATAAAATACAAAACCTTTATGCATCTTTAATTTATAATCATAGAACCTAATACAACCGGCACACACAAAGAGAGGGAACTTTGTACTAAGATACTTCATTCTCCATTTTTTGCCAAGTTCTTGAGAAGTTGCGGCTCATTTATTATTTAAATATGTCCACCATTTATACCCTTGCGGCCAGACTTGGCGCAAAAGTTCATTTGTGGATCGATCCCTTCTCGAAGAAATTAAATATTTATTTAAATTTATATTTTAATTTCCTCGCTTTGGTGTCGAGGCAAACCGCAGCGTAGAGTTCCGTTACTCTACACGCAATGTCTCTAGGATGTGACGGAAAATGGAGAACGGAGTGTCGTAACACTAGGATCCCTTTGTTGATTTAGCTTTTTATTCTATCATTTATAGTTTTTGTTTTTATTTTACAGAAAGATTGTCTTTCTCAGCAAGAGATACTTAAAATACAGTATTACCATCGTCCGGTTAAATTAAACTTTGAAGGCACTCCCCCACTGGTGGGCGTGGTCGCCAGTCTTAGTACATACAGTGGTGTGGAAAGGGCGTTTTTGGATGAACTGGCTAAATTACTTGGTGCTGTGTAAGTAATATATTTTATAGATTTCCGTGATAGATTACAGAGTGAGTTCAGTGGTGGTATAGGGGCACAAGCGGGTAATTGAACGCGGCAGCTTTTGGGTTCGATTCCCATTCTTCGCTCTGGTATCGAAGCAAAGCGCGGCGTTGAGATCCGCTACGTAACACGTAATGCTTCCAAGTCATCTTTCTTAGGGATCTCCAAGTCCAAAGACTTAAGACTACTTTTATCGCCCCCCCCAGCACTCAACTCCGTTTCTGCCGCCGCACCACGGCGTCGGCGCTGGCGTCCACGCACCTGATCTGCCCCGCGCCCAGCGGCGACAAGTACTCGGGCGCCGTGAAGTGGGCGCTGCCGGCCGTCACGGCGCGCTGGCTGCTGCAGTGCGCGGCGCGGGGCGCGCGCGTGCGCGAGCGGCCCTACCTCGTGGGGGACACCGCGGGTATGTATATACGGGTAATATACAAGTACTCGGGCGCCGTGAAGTGGGCGCT
>JAATLQ010022900.1:1984-24271 GCA_013421005.1 Heliconius erato x Heliconius himera | reverse complement strand
TTTTCCAATTCCTTATGCGATTTTCTTTCAAATGATGTGCGATTCACATAAAAAACATATGAGTGCAATTTTCTCCAAAAACGAGTTACGAAAAACATTAATTAAAGGTGATTGCGGCAGGATTTTTTTGGGCAACCCTAGTGTAATCTATTCTACTATCATGTATCATTCTTAAATATAAGTTTCATTAGAAAATCTAATCCCTACAGTTTTAAACGATGGGATCTCCACCTATTTGTTTATATATCCTGCTATTGAAATTTAAAATATAATCGCGATTCATGGCATATTTTATTTGAATTAAATGAAATAGTGTGAATTCCCATTTCATTACGTCTCAATTGATTTTTTTCACAAAACGAAATTTCTGCTTTCGACTGAATGCAATTCAATGAAATCTGAATTTTCAGCTTTAAATAAAAATAGTTGAAAAATATCTTTGGAATTGAGTTTAAACAATCTTAGTATATATGAAAATATCAAGTACTTCACTGTTTATTATATTATTTTTTTATTGAAAATAAAAATTTGAGGCCGGTCGTGGCGCAGCGGCACGAGGTGTGACTGCAAAAATCGACTGGTTGTGGGTTCGATCCCCACTCGAGGAGTTGAAATATTTACTTAAATTTATATTTCCATTTCTTCGCTCTGGTGTCGAGGTTAAGCGCGGCGTTGAGTTCTGCCACTCAACACGCAATGCCTCCAGAATTCGGCAGAAAGTGAGGAACGGAGTGTCTTAACACTAGGTTCCCTCTGCCTACCCTGCTGTGTGCGAGATACAGCGTGAAGCTAATTTTTTTTTATTGAAAATTCATATTTAGTAGCCGTTACCTTCGTCCAATTAAAAAGTTATGCTTTATTATTAGTAAACCCTGATTATTCCCGTTTTAGCAAGTAAACGAATAAAATTATATAGTATCGGCTTTTCTCTAGTATATTATACATTCAAAACTCCTTTTGAATATCTCTGTTTATTATCAGTAGTAATAATTTATTACATCGGTGGAAGCCTCTTTGTTCATTACTTACTATGAAAAATGTACATACGTATAGATGTCGCATATATGAGATATTTTATTTTACATTATTATTGCTAATATTTAAAAAAAAATACTTTGTTTAGGTATTACCTCTAACTGTTTAAAACAACGATATTGAGTGTATATGTAATGTTAAGTTTGTAAAAGAGCGTACGAGTCAGCTGATGGTAAATGGCTTACGCTAGCTAAACTTTTTGCGTGCACTTTAAAACAATGAAAGTTCTGTAGCTCGTCCATAATATGTAAATCCAAATCTCAAATAAATATAAAAAATAAAAACTGGATGAGCAAGCATTTAAATCAACCGTAATTATAGTATACAAAGGGGTTAATAAATATATATTTTTTTATTTTTACTTTTAAATGTAGAGTTTGGACATTATAGCTGTGTATATTTTAAATGTATAATGTAGTAACAAAATAGATCATTCTTTAAATTATAAAATAAGTACTGCGTTTCATTTAAAAAACGGCATTAAAAGTATTGCTAATGTAAGATGTACGTGGAAAGTGTACAAAATCCAGGGACATAAAAAACTGTTTTAATTATGAACACAGTTAGGTGGGAAACACGCCAGGAATAACTCTAGTTATTTGCTGTTTTGCGTTTCCTTCCTCTCGTATACATTAGTGATTTCAATTTGTTAACATTTGCGAAACACAAAAAAGATTTAATTTTATATTTCACACATTTGTACTTTACTTGTAAAGTAGGTAATAGTAATAATATTATTTTTTAATTTGGAATTTGTAATTTTTATATCATTTGATGTAGTATAACTTGTAGCCTTCCATCATAAATAAACCACCCAATATAAAAAGGATTTACCGATTCGAATTAACCGTTTCAGTGATTAGCTCGCTCAACCGAACGAGCTGTTTGTTCACCTTCACGCTGTGTCCCGCATATAGCAGCGTGTTTAGCAGCGCCGCGTTTTGCTTTGGTACCAAAGAGAAACAAATATTTATAAATGATGAATCATTTCCTGAGTGGGAATAAGACGCACAATCGTCGCGTATTTAATCACACGAGCCTAACTCTTCGACTCTATTTAATCTATATATATAAAAGGACAAGTATCTGACTGACTGAGGGAAGACGCATGCACAGCCGTAACCGCTGTGCGTAGAAACGTTCAATTTGGACAGATGTTTATTTTCATAATCTGGACATCCACTAAGAAAGGATTTTGAAAAATTTTAACCCTAAAGGAATGAAATAGGGGTTGAAAGTTTGTATGGATTTTTTTTTTAAGTCGGCACCGATTTTGATAAAATTTTAAATTCAGACTTTTAAAAATATTTCATTGAATACTTAGGGGGTGAATTCTAAAAAACCATGAAACAGTTTTTTAGAATTCACCCCCTAAGGGTTCAAATAAGGAGTTGAAAGGCGAAGCTGCGCGCACCCACTAGTCTATATATATAAAAGGACATGTACCTGACTGACTGAGGTAAGACGTACGCACAGCCGCTTTGCGTAGAAACGTGAAATTTGGACAGATGTTTATTTTCATAATCTGGACATCCACTAAGAAGGGATTTTGAAAACTTTTGACCCTAAAGGGATGAAATAGCACCGATTTTTATAAAATTTGAAATTCAGACTCTTAAAAATATTTCATTGAACACGTGTTTCATGGTTTTTTAAAATAAGGGATTATAAGTTTGTCGGAGAAGAGAGAGGCAATAGAGAGAACGAGAGAGAGAGAGAACGAGAGAGAGAGAGAACGAGAAAGAGAGAGAACGAGAGAGAGAGAGAACGAGAGAGAGAGAGAACGAGAGAGAGAGAGAGAACGAGAGAGAGAGAGAGAACGAGAGAGAGAGAACGAGAGAGAGAGAGAGAGAACGAGAGAGAGAGAGAACGAGAGAGAGAACGAGAGAGAGAGAGAGAGAACGAGAGAGAGAGAACGAAAGAGAGAGAACGAAAGAGAGAACGAGAGAGAGAACGAGAGAGAGAGAGAGAGAGAGACGACCGACGACGGTGGACGTAAATAATAAAGGAGTAGAACCTCGACCATGTCCTGGCCTTTGGTTCTACTCCTCCGTACAAACACTCAGAAGCTTGGAGCAGTGTCTGGGACCACAGGTGTAGGCTTCAGGGTACCCTTTACTGTAACAAACACTCGCCTTCACTGCTCCAGCCCAATGCAATTACAAATAGGTGTTAACCACATTCATAATTACGATAATAATCGATTAACTAAATAATCAATTATCCGAAGAGTCGAGGTTAGTCAGTGGCAGAGCACGAGTAGTGCTCCGAGCCACACCAGAGCCAAGACTGCCCGTACAATGTCCGTGCGGTCTTTCATACGATCGCTAACAAATAAGTTGTAGGGTAGAATGAAAAAGAATCGTGTTGCATCCTGATCGCTGCGACAAGTTTATATGGAAAAGTTTTTAAATCGCTACAGATTTTTATAAAAATTTAAATTCAAACTATTAAAAATATTATAATTGAACACGTGTTTCGTGTTTTTTTTTAGAATTCACCCCTAAGGGTGCAAATAAGCGGGCAAAGCCGCGCGCGCCCGCTTGTATAGTATATAAATAAAATTTAATAAATTAGCTTCACGCTGTATCCCGCACATAGCAGGGTAGGCAGAGGGAACCTGATGTTAAGACACACCGTTCCCCACTTTCTGCCGAATTCTGGAGACATCGCGTGTTGAGTGACAGAACTCAACGCCGCGCTTGACACCAGAGCGAAGAAATGGAAATATAAATTTAAGTAAATCTCCTCGAGTGGGGATCGAACCTACAACCAGTCGGTTTTACAGTAACAATTTGTGCCGCTGTGCCACGACTGACCCATATAGTATATAGTATCTATACTGTAGTATAGATATGTGGAAATAAATTATACTATATATGTAGAGTAAATAGTAAATGATAGTCCAGGGCGCAACACCGCTAGCGACTGGACGATCGATCGCCGCAGATATTGTTTGCTGAAGATTAATTCGCCGGCGACGAGCACCTGACGACGTGCGCTGTGTGTGTGCGCTTGAATACACCGTAAATGTGCATTTTGCGGTACGGTGCATCCATTTACAATTTACATTGTTCATATTCATATATTGAAATAAATATACTATTTTTATTTAAACCTAAATAATAAATAAAATAAAACTTATTTATTTATTTTTAGCTTCACGATGTAAAAATAATATATCTCAGAGACAGAGTAGTGTTAAGACACTTTTACATTAATACATCCCATTCTTCTTTTTTGGTACGAATTTTCGAAGCATAATAAGTGGCAGAACTCAACGCCGCGTAATAACGCATACGAGGAAATATAAACGTAACTTAGGTCTACGTTTTATCCCTAACGGGGTAGTCAGAGGGAACGGAACGCCAAACGCTACGGTCTCTACATACCTCTTTCGCCTCGTCAACTGTCATCAACCTCTTCATACATGCCCTCCGGGAGGTCCTCATAAGGGACCTTCCTCCAGTATCTTTGATACATTTCGAAAATCAACTAAATTCCAATTGGAAATCGAGTCCACAACCTGCCGCGTGTACACGCTAGTACCCCTACGCCACGACTGGCCACAAAGGTTCAAATACTGAGATCATCACTTGCACATTTGTGTTAATATGATTTTCTTAGAAATGTCTAATATCTGAACATTTTTATATTTAGCGCGGCGTTTTGTTCTGCCACTCAACACGCAATGCCTCAAGAATTCGGCAGAAAGTAGGGAACGTAGGGTCTTAACACTAGGTTCCCTCTACTTACCCTGATGTGTGCGGGATACAGCGTGAAGCTGATTTAATTTGATTTGATTTAATTAGATTTTTTTTTATTTAGTGATTCCAAGCTTGTGTGCAAAATTTAGTAGGTAAGTATATTCGAACTTAGGGAACAGTCTAAGTGTTATCAAAATTGATTCAGTAGGTTTTGAGACATGGGTACGTAGTCTTGGAGAGGACATATACAATATAGGTAACTAGAATTGATAGGTATTTGAAGTAGGTTGTCCTTTTACAGGCTTTTGATTATTTTGCTGTATGAGTTTGTTAGTGTGTTAGTGTATGTGATTGCAAGCTCAATTTGACCAACTTCCAAAGGTCCGATTAAGCTGTCGCTATCGCGCAAAAAAGTTGTTTAGATATATTATATGTATTAAATTCTTTGTTTTTTTATATGTACTATAAACTTTTGCAATTTTATAAAATTATTATATTAATTTTAGTACAACTTACTTTTTGAATAAAAGCTTGTTTTTTTAAATACTCTTTTATTTTTTCGTTTTCTTTTAATCTTCTCATTTCTATTAATACGAGTGTTTTCTAAATTTTAGGTGGTTATATATCATTTAACATTAGAATGCATGACAAGACAAATTTAATGAGTCTAATCACCACCTTGATTTTTTTATAGTATTGAAGTAATCACTCAACACGCAATGCCTCCAGAATTCGGCAGAAAGTGGGGGACGGAGTGTCTTAGTCACTAGAATCCCTCTGACCCTGCTGTGTGGGATACAGCGTGAAGCTGATTTATTTTTAATTTTTTTAAGTACTTTTACCCATTTTATTGCGGTGGCTATTTAGGATTAACAACAATATATATTGTAATAAGTCTAATTAAATTTACAAAATATCATACACTAACTTACACACAACTAACATGGCCAGTTAAATATAGTTATTTAAAAAACTTTAAATGTTATATACATACGAGTACATATATCTCTGGGAAGCGATTTAATTTTCTACTATATATAGTAGTATAATAACAAATGAACTAGATTCTTAACTTTTGTTCTTATATATAAGAACAAAAGTTAAGAATCTAGTTCATTTGTTATACGATGCGTTTATTCCTCATAAAGATAGATTGTTATATAGAAAATTAGCCAATACTTATAAAATGAAAAAAAAAATCCGATTAATTCTCAAGCAAGAAATTATATAATTAGTACTTAATAACTTGCGTTGAAACAAAGCTAGTTAAATATATAAATAAATTTTCCAGAGCTAAATTGCAACGAGGTTTATCTAAAGTCGTCACATATCCCCCACCGCAGGATTCACTCAAGGCAAATCGTTCCGCAACATTGATTGCCTTTTTACCGCTTCCCTTATTCTTAAATCACATTCGTTCTAAATTTACGTCAACATTTGCGTTATTTTGCTGAATGTATTTTTGATAAATTACAGTCTAGAAGAGGCCAGTCGTGGTGCAGGGGCACAAAGTGTGACTGTAAACATGATTGGTTGTGAGTTAATCGTCATTCAAGAAAATGAAATATTTATTTAAATTTATATAGTCATTTCTCCGCTCTGGTGTCGAGACAAAGCGCGGCGTTGAGTTCCGCTACTCAACACGTGATGCCTTCAATTTTTTTCAATATACAGTCTAGTTCAACCGTCATCAAAATAAATATATAATAAATAAAAATATTCTATTTCTTGCTTATATCAATCAGTAGTACATCATCATTTTAAAGAGTAACTAAAATAATATTTTACTTTACATAAAGCTCTACATGAAAGCTAAATATAGAAGGAATCTACTTAAAATACTCCACTCTCTCTCTCTCTCAATTTATGTTCGAGATTCATTATGTGATGAGTGACGAAAGTCATTGCCGTACTTTAGTTCCGCTAGAGTGGGGAAATAAAAATAATTAACACCCCCAAGTGTGGATCGAACACATAGCCATCTCGTTTATAGACAGACGCTTGTCCACTGTGTCACAATAGCCTCAATAATTATATATTTTATGCTTAAACATATCTTTGATATAAAGGTTTTCCACACATTTCGATAGTAAAATATGTTGGTATAATTTGTTATGTGCCATTGTGCAAAATTTTACGGGACTTCCCTCTGGCGATATTCCAGTCGTCGTTATTTTGAGATAACGCAAATCGCCTTGAAAATAGCCATTAGGTTGTATTGTTTAGAAGAGACACTAAAGAGTTATGAGTAGAACTTAAGTCGTAGGAAGTAATAAATAAATGTTATATATTAAGTTTTTTATATGATTCGCTTAGACTTTCTTCAATTTAAATAAAAAACAAGCTTTTATAATTTCATAAAATTATTATTTTTATTTTAGTACAACTTAGTTTTTTAAATAACTATATTTAACTGGAAATGTTAGTTGTGTGTAAGTTAGTGTTTGATATCTCGTTTATTTAGACCTACTATAATATTGTTATTAACCCAAAATAGCCCCTGCAATAAGATGGGTAAAGATATTTCTGAACTATATAAAAAAGCAACGTCGTGGCATGCACTCTATTGTTAAAAATGATAATAATATAGAACCTGGTTTGTATATATTAATAAAAATGAGGAGATTAAAGAAAAACAAAAAATAAAAATCTTATTAAAAACACGCTTTTATTTAAAAAGTAAGTTGTACTAAAATGAATATATAATTTTATAAAAAAAATAAAAAATAAATCAGCTTCACGCTGTATCCCGCATACATCAGGGTAGGCAGAGGGAACCTAGTGTTAAGATTCTCAGCTCCCCACTTTCTGCCGAATTCTGGAGGCATTGCGTGTTGAGTGGCACGACTCAATACCGCGCTTTGCCTCGACACCAGAGCGAAGAAATGGAAATATAAATTTAAGTAAATATTTCATCTCCTCGAGTGGGGATCGAACCCACAACCAATCGATTGTACAGTCACAGTTTGTGCCACTGCGCCACGACTGGCCTCGAATTATAATTCTTATAATTTTATAAAATTTCAAAATTTTATCGTACATAAAAAATACAGGCTCTGGAAAGTTGGTCAAATTGAGCTTGCAAGACATCACATATACTAACAAACTAATACAGCAAGTTACTTAAGTTCCTTGCAAAAAGTCAATTTACTGGAAATAACTGTCAATTCTAGTTACCTATATTGTAAATGTCCTTTCTAAGACTGCTTGGATATCTATGTCTTAGAATCTACAGAACCAATTTTGATAAAAGTTAGATTGTTAGGTTCGAATATACTTACAAAATTTAGCACACTAGCTTGAAAGTTTAAATAGATAATTATGTTCCTAGGTTTCTCACACATTTTATATTTTATATTATTTTGCTATGTTTTCACACATTTGGGTAGTAAAATATGTTGGTAGTAAATGGTTATTTGCCATTGGACAAAATTTTACGGGACTTCCCTCTGGCGATATTCCAGTCCTCGTTATTTTGAGGTAATGCAAATCGCTTCACACTGTACGCACACAGCAGGGAGGGAACCTAGTGTAAGACACTCCGTTCTCCACTTTCTGGGGATTGAACCCACAACCAGTCGGTTTTACAGTCACACTTTGTGCCGCTGTGCCACGACTGGCCTCTCATTAGAATATAATTATATTAGCCAATTTTAGCCAAAACACAGTTCACATACATACATATATACTTATACATACATGTGCTACTGCTACGACGTTGCGCGCTGCCCTAGGAGATATGTCGGAAGGAAGTGCTTTGTTACGTCCATGGAGTCGGGCCCCCTGACGCCTAAGGAAGCGGTGGCTAGATGTTGTGATGCAGGGCATGAAAGGTAATCTACTAACCAGCGAGAATGGTGAAGATCGTGTAAATTGGAGCAGATTGAGGCAACAGACCCTGATAATAAAAACCTGCAACTGATAATCTCGGTGTTTGAAGTCATTAATTCAATAGGACTTTTAAAAATTTAATACGATTTATTATTAAACTTTGAGGCCAATCGTGGCGCGGGGGCACAATCGCGCAACTGCAAAAGCGACTGGCTGTGGCTTCGATTCCTACTCGACGAATTAAAATATTTAATATTATTATTTCCTCGCTCTGGTAACGAGATAAAGCGCGGCGTTGAGTTCCACCACTAAACACGCAATTTGTCGAAAATTCGGCGAAAAGAGGATAATGGGTACACTATTTTGCCTACTGTGCTATGTGAAATGAAAAAAATATCGTTTTAATAGTGAAGTAAAGTGAAATAAATATACGAATATTATAATAACAGTGTAAGTTGTAAATGGATGCACCGTAGCGCAAAATGCACATTTACGGTGTATTCAAGCGCACACGCACAGCGCACGTCGTCAGGTGCTCGTCGCCGTCGAATTAATCTTCAGCAAACAATATCTGCAGCGATCGATCGTCCAGTCGCTAGCGGTGTTGCGCCCTGGACTATCATTTACTATTTACTCTACATATATAGTATAATTTATTTCCACATATCTATACTATATTATATAGTTGAAGAGTTTGGAAGCCGTTGTGGCGCAGAGAATGAAAACGCGACGGTTGTGCGTTCGATTTTTAATTGGGAAATGAATCATGATTTATAAATATTCTTTTCTCTTTGGTTGCAAAGCAAAACGCGGCGCTGCTAAACACGCTGCTATATGCGGGACACAGCGTGAAGGTGAAAAAACAGCTCGTTTGGTTGAGCGAGCTAATCACTGAAACGGTTAATTCGAATCGGTAAATCCTTTTTATATTGGATGGTTTATTTATGATGGAAGGCTACAGGTTATACTACGTCAAGTGATTTGCTTCAATGTAAACAAAACACTGTAGGTGGTGTCTGGGGACTGGTACACTTTGAGAGTCTCACGTAGTAACACAACTCTTGGTTATTGACATTCGTGTGGTCACACGGGGGCCAAGCCAAGGTAAAAGCTAATATAAATTACAGCAAAAGATATTTTGTTACGAAATATATTCATGAAATTATCAGTAGATTAGTAAAACATATGTTTATAGAAATGTTTTTAACAAAATAATTAAGCGCAACCAACTTACATGCACATTTTCTTATTTCACTATTTTT
Organism: Heliconius erato x Heliconius himera; assembly: GCA_013421005.1. NCBI lineage: Eukaryota > Metazoa > Arthropoda > Insecta > Lepidoptera > Nymphalidae > Heliconius > Heliconius erato x Heliconius himera. Next base: position 14,436 of record JAATLQ010022900.1, on the reverse strand, counting down.
ATTCATACCTCCTTAATTTTCACTTTGTCGTCCATCTGTCTGTCTATCAAGACCATTTATCTAATATCGCGTGGAGGTATCAAGATGAAATGAACATCAAAAAATTTAGACTACGGTGAGAAGCGAGAACTTGTAGTACGTAGTAGTAAAGTAAAAATTTATAGATTTCATAGTAAAAAAAAATCATTACAAACTTATTATTGTAGTTAATTTCATACAAAATTAATGCATACGTCCGTAAATTTAAGTTTGTCAACTTTTATGCACAGGTAAGCCCTCGGTATGCGAGTCCGACTCACATTTGATCGGTTTTTAATAAAAATATATAAACTACAACTTACTGTTAATACAAACAGACGTAATAACGTCGAGGGGACACAACGTGATTAATTAATCTACAGCGAACAACAACGTTATTGAATCAATTTGGTAACTGTTGGTTCGTCTTCCGTTTTCATTTTGAACATAAACATTACAATTAAGAAATACATCAATGTGGGCGGTTAACGTGTCAATAATAGAAGATAAACAACTACTTAGAAAAATTACTGTCTGTCTGTTAGCGAATCACGCCAAAAATACTGTATAGAAGTGAATGCATTTTGGCAAAGTAATATTAGGGATGTTTTTATCCCTGTACTCAATGCAGTTCCCATATATAAAAAATGAAAAACATATAAAATATGAGGCTGGTCGTGGCGCAGCGGCACGAGGTGTGACTGCAAAACCGACTGGTTGTGGGTTCGATCCCCACTCGACGAGATGAAATATTTACTTAAATTTATATTTCCATTTCTTCGCTCTGGTATCGAGGATAAGCGCGGCGTTAAGTTCTGCCACTCAACACGCAATGCCTCCAGAATTCGGCAGAAAGTGGGGAACGGAGTGTCTTAACACTAGGTTCCCTCTGCCTACCCTGCTGTGTGCGCGATACAGCGTGAAGCTAATTTATTTATTTATTTATTTTATATATTATTTTATATAAAATATAAAGATGATCAATCATCTTCACATATCACATCCACATATGTAATCTCACGTCCACATATGTGAACCCACCTTTTTTCTGCATTTTTATATAAATAATTTCAACAGAAGACATTCACTGTATATTTTTAGCCTTACCTTTTATCCCGCACATAGCAGGCCAGATAGAGGGAAACTAATGTAAGAACACTTCGTTCCCGTTAAGACACTTCCGTTACAAAAATAGTTATTCAATTCGAACCAGTTACTCCTGAGATTAGCTCGTTCAACCAAACAAATAAATATATAGTATAATAATATTCAAGCGGGCAAAGCCACGGGCAAGTCACTAGTATTCAATAAAGACCTACAATAACGTATGGACGTTGGAATAAGATGGATATTTTTTGTGAACATCAATCAGATATCTATTCAGAATCTATTCACAAGTAGCTATTTTCTTAAATTCGACGCCTACGATATAAGAAAATGGAAAAATATAATGGTGAAAAAGAACATTAACCATATATCGGTTGAATATTTTTTAGGGTTCTGGACGTATAACTTTGTTGTCCCTCTGCCCGTCTACGTCTATTAGTCATTTAAATTTGATATCGCGCGGAGGTATCAATCTGAAATTAATATCCAATATTCAGATCTACGGTCCCTTGAAGTATAGAAACAATTAAGCTTTTAGGTCATCGCAAAAGATACGAGCATTTATGCGTTGCTTTTGCTGCATTTCGTATAAAATTCGCTGCAAAAAAAATCAAAGTATAAGTATTTTCCGTAGATCTACAAGTATGGAATTTGGCAAAAAGTAAGAAATAAAAGAAAACATCCAAAGGGTGGTCCAAAAATTTATTACATCTATTACAAACTTACGTACTTCATTTTATACAAAATAGGTGCATACGCCAGCAAATTTAAATTTGTCAACTTTTATAAGATATCCTGTTGACCAACAATTCTGAAACACGGAACCCTCAATGGGCGAGTTCAAATCGCACTCGAACTTTGTTTTTTAATCTTTACCCGTCCCTTTCAACGTTGTCATTATAGGGCGCAGAAAAAGAACTAGTCAGAAAATTGCTTTATTTTTAAAAATATTTCATATTGAGTACAATTGTCGTAATAAGTTTTACTTCAAAGTGAAAAGGAGAAAAAATAGGCTCCCTCTACCTACCCTGCTATATGCGGGGTACAGCGTGAAGCTGAAAAAAGAAACGCTATATTAGAGAGGAAATGATCGTTATAGTATGATTACCACTACCTCTTCATAATCACCACATCTCACGCCTCTAATAACCCTATACATTAGAGCACACGCTTAAAACAAGCAGATAATATTCATAGTAAACATCAAATATAATGTCTGCGAGCGTCACGTGGCGCTGTCACGTAACGTGTTAGTAAGTAATTTAAGCCGCGATATAAACAATGCGAAGCAGTGAGCTTATGCATATATTTATGTATGTAGGTATTTGTGTATGTACGTATTGTATGTGATATGAACTATAATGGCGTTTGTATATTCTGAATATATGGTATTGAACGTGCTCAGAATTTATCAACTATGAGTTAAAAAATATATTAATATTTTTACTTTAAACTGAAACCTTATTACTTTTTTAATTTTACGTTGTATTCTGTATATAGTTGGGTAGACAGAGGCGACTTCGTGTTGAGACACTCGGTGCTGAAAAGAAAGATAGATGTAACTTATGGCTTAGTGGTCAGAGCGCTTGGACAGTTTCCAAAAGGGCGCGAGTTCAAATAAACTTAGTATGAAACATGTAATAGAACTCAAAGATAGAACTTTAGTCTATTGTGAAATATTGTAAACCTTATGTATGATGTATTTGTTTTCGAACAGAAATATGAAATATCAATCGGAAAAGTGATCTCGTTCATTTCGTACAGAGAGATATTTACATTAGCTATTCCGCTCAAACTTTTATTGTATAACCTCGCTACTGTACGTCACCTGCGACGAAAAGGAAAACAACAAACATTTATATTTCTGTCGTCGTCGATTTCTCATTTCATTTCGTCGCTCGGAGACCTTTTAGAATAGATAATGTGACATATATATGTTCCCCGCGTCGAGCGAGGGCGCCTAGTGAGTAGTGACACTTTGTAAAAGGTACCTCGAATTAATTTCAGCAGACGTCGAGGGATCAGATCTCATAGAGTAATGTATTTTGTGAAGCTTTACGTAGCAAAAAATGATCAGACGGTTTTATATGGAATTTAATATTTGAACATCTTTAATGTAATTTATAAGACATCACTTGGTTATAAAATTAAATTATTTGTTAACAGTTTGATATTAAAAAAATAAGAAATGTTTTTAAAAGAGCGTTCACAACTTTAGAATTTTATTTTATTTAAATTATTTTTGTAATATTCTCCTAATATTGATTTTTCTTCACGTGGAGAAGAGGTACATTTCTCGCACATTTTGCCGTAGATATACAGTAATAAATAACTTTCTTAATTTAGAGCATGCTGAGCGGATCTTGACACCTCATTTTATTTTAACTACGCCAGAAAAACCTATGTTTTAGATATATATTTTCTCCGAATAAAAAAAGAAATAATATAATTCTGTCTCTTTATTTAGTTAACTAAATTCACAACTCTACAAACCACTCATAAATTTTACATTTGCAGTTAAAGATTCCATCTTTTCAGAACTCCTAACAGGATAATAAATATTTCATCGTTTCAACTTGTTATAACTTAGTTTAACGCTTACCACTTTACGTTGCATGGGAGACACTCCGCTCGGGACACCGGCCTTGAATAATTTAATTACAGAATGTTGTCTCACTCGAGCTTTAAATAAATCTAATCAACGCTCTATGAAAGATGAATGTTTTGAATATAAGTTATATGTACATATATGTATCAATATATTTAATTACTTCGAAATAATGTTGAATATCATTCGTCTGACATAATACATCATATTTTTTATTCCACTTAACACATATAATACAAATTTAAAAGGTTAGTTGATAAATTAAAAAATAAAATTAAATCAGCTTCACGCTGTATCCCGCACACAGCAGGGTAGGCAGAGGGAACCTAGTGTAAGACACTCCGTTTCCCACTTTCTGCCGAATTCTGGAGACATTGCGTGTTGAGTGGCAGAACTCAACGCCGCGCCTAACCTCGATACCAGAGCGAAGAAATGGAAATATAAATTTAAGTAAATATTTCATCTCCTCGAGTGGGGATCGAACCCACAACCAGTCGGTTTTACAGTCACACTTTGTGCCGCTGCGCCACGACTAGCCACGTTACCGCGTTAATTGATAAACGTGGTATAATATTATTTATTTAATGTACTTGTTGTTTTTTTTATTTTTCAATAAAAATGTTTTTGGAAATATCGACAACAGTCAGACAGTCGATTTGTACATTAGATTACATCGTCAAAATTAATAGAACTCTGTGAACATCAAATTGAGAGTCCTTTCTTCATACCTTTCAAATACCAGAATCTTTATGTTGCTCGCATTCAGGGTTAGATCATTATTTTAACACCATTCTTTCAAAGCGGAGATAAACCACTCTGATGATGTAATGAGCATTGCATCACCTACTTTCATCACCACGTCACTTTATTGCATTCCTATCCAAATATAAATTGAACAACCAATCTGACATAGCAATAACACCAACACCGATTGGTAGTCAAATGAAAGCGACACGTCAGCTCCTACTCGCATACAGGCTGAATAAGCTTTTTAGTTTACGCTCAATATTTTAATTTTTGTTAACATAAACTTTACTATTCTAACTAGTAGCCATATGTATAGCTTGCACAGTCTATTTGTGAACCTTTGTCATTATACAAAGGCACCTCGTCAATCGTCTGGGATTCCCCCTGATTTCCAGCAAAAATTGCCCAAAACCCAGCCCAAGTCCAAGATGCGTTCCCGCTACCTTGCCACATTTCATACCTTGTATTTCTTTTATACCGATTTCGCCATCGGCTAGATCAAAGGATCACTGCGAGTAAACTTTCCATCGTGGATCCGGATTACCTCTGTTATTTTGTTTAAAGATATTATTATTAAATACATATAATTATTGTTATTAGAAAAACTACATAAATATTTTAAGCCGAAGTTTAAATACGTACTAAATAAAATTAAATTAAATTAGTTTCACGCTATATCCCGCACACAGCAGGGTAGGCAGAGGGAACCTAGAGTTAAGACACTCCGTTCCCCACTTTCTGCCGAATTCTGGAGGCATTGCGTGTTGAGTGGCAGAACTCAACGCCGCGCTTAACCTCGACACCAGAGCGAAGAAATGGAAATATAAATTTAAGTAAATATTTCATCTCCTCGAGTGGGGATCGAACCCACAACCAGTCGGTTTTGCAGTCACACTCCGTGCCGCTGCGCCACGACCGGCCTCACGTACTAGTATTTTAAAATGTAAATATAAAAACTGTTTATTCAGAAAATATATAGCACAGCTCCTCGAAATGCAACTCTAAACCCACTGGCCCTCGGAAGCGGTCCGCAGCTCTAGAGGTTCTGGCGAGCATCCAAGTTTATAACCGATTTGTAAAGTTAACGACTCAGGAACTCGCTCCTAATTGCCGGTTAAAGTTCAGCGATACGTTACTCGTACCTTGACACGCCAAATGTTTGTTGCTTCTTAATCAGCGCGAGAATTTATCCTTAAAGTTTGTAACGACTCTAAGGGATTACATAAAACTTTCGATCTACAACGATATTTTACAAGTACCCATCAATGTAGAGGACAGGCAGTAGTGGCACAGGGGCAGTGTGACTATAAACGCGACAGGTGGGTGTGGGTTTGATTTCACAATTTCTTCACTCTCGTGTTGAGGCAAAGCGCGACGTTGAGTTCCGCTCACGCTATGCCTCTAGAATTCGGGGGAAAATAGGGAACGGAGTGTCTTAACACTAGGTTCCTTCTGCCTACTCTGATATGTGCGGAATACAGCGTGACGCAAAAAAAAACCTAACAAATATATAGCGAATATAGTGAAAACTGTGCACAGTGTGGTGATAAAACATGTACTTTACATTATGATAAAATATTACATTAAATCTTCATATAAATCATATATTCCAATGTATAATTGAATCCAGAATATTTTAGTAAAAGTATTATATTCGCATATTACTATAGTTAATATAAAAATAACTGATATATTGATTGCAGCACGTCACCGCTTAACTGGCCCCGGCCCTATATTTAACAGTATGTAACAGAAATATGTGATGTTCGAATGGTGAAAATTATATATTTGTGTAGATTGATATTCATAATATAATAGTCTTTATTTAAGTGATAATAATACTTTTTTTATGCATTTAGTTACATATTCTTTTATTATGCATGAATCGATAACTATATGCACAAACGTAAACAAAAATTAAATTGTAGAAAATTGTGTTTTTATCAATTCAAAGTAAAGAATTGAATAATAATAGGTGCAATTATTGATATTTGTATACCTATGTAAAGTAAAAGTAGAAACTAGTATTTATTATTTAAAATTTATTATTTTTTGTGTTGGTGCCAATATGGTCCATGGGTATTTTTTATTTGTGACAGAAATCGATGGACACACATAAAAAATAACGGACATAAAACCTTTTTCTTCTTGACAAAAAAAATAGTCAAATAAATATCGTATTTTATTTTTTAGAAAATTTAAGTATTTTTACATTTTTAGAAAAATTTAAAATTTTTACTATAAAATTAAGCTTAAATCACACTGGTCGAGGGTGAAAGGCGAACAAGGAAATTGAAGGGTGCGTTCCCAGACAGACGTCGAACAAGCATTAAATAAAATCGAATCCTGAGTGCCCTTTACTGCGCTATCGTTGAAATTCTTTGTTGAATAATTCTTGTAATATTGTGACAACAGTTTTAACAAGCAGACGTCAATAAGGAAAAATTAACATTCTAATTATATCTATTGAAAATATATTTAAATATTCTTTTCGTCTTCAGAACGCGGTGGAAAATGGGGAACGGTGTATCTTAAGACTAGGTTCGCTCTGCCTACCCTGCTGTGTGAGGTATACAGCGTGAAGCTAATTTTTTTGTCGCTTCGCTCGTATTATAGTGGTAAAAGCACTGTTTAAATCCAGCTACACTAAAAGGTCTAATAAAATAAAAATCACATATTTATTTTTGTATAACAGAGATATAAGTCTACTTACTTCTCTATAAGTATTTATCTAAAAGTAAACATAAAATGACGTACGTTACTTTCAGCAATTTATTTATATATTTTACATTTTATTTCTTATTTTTATGTTTACTGTCTATATATAAATATATAGAGTGGAGAAATACCTTAGCCTTCTTTCTCTTTTTAGGGTTCCGTACCTCAAAAATCATCACTTTGTTCTGTCTGTATGTTAAGATCGTTTATATCAAGATGTCGTAGAAGTATTAAACTGAAAAAAAGAGAAAATTTAAAGATATTTCATAAAAGAAAATCAGTACTAAATTGTGAAATGAAAATCAGTAACATATATTTGAAGTTCATAAAATTTGTCAAGTTTTCTAAGTTGTACTGCCCGCTGACCGACAATACTGAAATTGGTACGGAACCTTCGGTGAGCGAGTCCGACTCGCACTTGATCAGCTCTTTTCTTAATTCAGCTTCAATGTGCCGGTAAGGAAGAATAGATCGAATATTCGAATAAAAAATCGCAGATAGCGCTAATAAAGACTACAAATATCATAGCGACTTTTAACTTACTATAACTACGAGTATGTAACACAAGTTTAGACAAATCAACGAAGATAATGTTTTTTTTTAACAATTTACAATTAGTTTATATTATATGAAGAATGTAATATAAAATATGAAAAATCATTTTACATATACGGTACGTATGCACATAAATTTATTCGCCGTAGCGCTCGAGGCAATCCTTTCTAGCTTGAAACTTGATACAAGAGCAGTGTGGACGTTTTATCAGACAAATTGACTTATTGAGAAAAAGTGTATAAATTACAATTATGTTAAGGTAAGTTACATCGTCGGAATTTTAAAGTCCACACCAATAAATTTCTAAATAAGAATAGACTAACTACTATAATAAGAATAAAATGAGGCCAATCATGGCGCAGGGGCAAAAAAGGTGACTGTAAAATCGACTGGTTGTGGGTTCGATCCCTATTCGCTCTGGTGTCGAAGCAAGGCGCAGCGTTGAGTTCCGTCACTCAACAAGCAATGCCTCCAGAACTCGGCGGAAAGTTTACATTGAATGTGAATTCTATTTTATACATTATTAAATTCACATATAAGTAATACCGCCATTTCAAAATTCTATCACTCAATACTACGAAAAAGTAAGAACGGAACGTCTTTTCACTTGAAAGCAAAAGGAAAGTTAATCTAAAAGGTTTTCTTTAACAAAACGCGATTACAGTAAGCAGATAATAAGTGATTTGTCATTTGGTGTCCATTGTCTTAAAAGGAGAGCTATCTTAAGTCATTACACAGATATTTTGGAGTGTCTTCGAACTAAGAGACGGGTTCCAAACAGCGTGCAACGAAGCGAAGTGACGTCGACGCTAGCGAGCACACAACACGGGTTTATTGCGCTCGCTCCGTGCTGTTTTGCATCATATCCCGCTGTTTGATAGCCTCCAAGACAGTATTGACGTCTCGTGGAAGTATTAGATAAGCGCAAAAGAATATTTTTCACGTCAACTGCATAATATTTTCCTATAAAATGAGATGACAAGCAAAGTGTAATATTTTCTCATTTCCTTTTATAAATAAATGATGATAAATTCAAGCTCGTGTAAAATATAGTATAAAATACGTCCGCTTATTCGTACACATTTTTCTTTTAAGGATATATGAAAATAATAAAAATAAATACAAGCCGTTAGACAATAAGCTCTTCTATTAGTTCCGATAGCGCAATATCAATTATATACAGCTTCGATCAGAGTTCTAAGAGCTTGGTAAAGTGCCAAAACTACAGATATTGAAGTTCTCTTGAGTGTGGATGAACTTACTTTGTAGGTCGAGACGTAGATGGCGTAGTTGTTAATCCGATGGATGTAATTAGTTATATAGCAGTTATTCAGACGCTGTTTGTACAAGAGCTATCCCCGATCGACTAGTCGACAGTATCTCTTAGGAGAGTTTCAGTGGAATTGGCAAAAGGACGGTGCCGAAAGTAAACTAGTACAATTAGTCTGAAAACGATCGGGATAGGGTCAACTTAGAAACTGATCTGATGAGATCACTGTACCTTTTCGCTTAACTGTACTCTACTACACTTACTTTACTTTATACCTTATGGAATATTGAGATTGTTAAAAAATATATAAATTATAAATATATTATAAAATAAGAACGCATTTCGTCTCTGTCTGGCCTTTCTACGTTTTCTTCTTCTAAACCATCCAACGGATTTTAATGCGGTTTTCACCATTATGTAGATTATTTCTCAGGGAAGGTTTATATATAGTTTACTATCTGTATATTTTATTGTAATTTGACATAAATATGATAAATGTGTATAAAGTCCTACCCGTTGAGACACTTTCACGCATGCGCTGCTTTAATGGTAAGTCCTATATGAAAACAATGTACTAGAGTATTATTCCTCTTAATAAGATCTACAAAAAAGTCAGCGACAGCATATTCGTATCTTCTAAGGATAACATACAGTGAGCATATTTCTGTCTAAAAATAGTAATTTGAATATATTTTTTAGTTTGAGGGATGTCTGTAATGGTATCATCCTTATCCTTTTAAATATTTTATTAATTTTCTACGTTAAACGAAGATAAAATTTGCTCTTTACACTAATTTAAAATTACGTATAGTTTTAGAGAAAAACGCATTTAATTGTTGACACATCACGCCGGCTATAAACCGCAGTTTTGGCGCAAGTTTCATTTTACTCTCGGCATATATATAAGTATATTAGTTACGTTGGCCGTTTAATGTAGATCAAAACTGTCTTTTACTGTTTTTCATTTTAATAAATACTTTAGAAGTTGTTACAATATCAAAAAATCCTTGCTTTTTGGAACGGCTCGCCACACGCCATGCGTCCCCCCGCGCACCGCGACGTTTTGCTTATAGAAGCGTGTCCGCCGCGCCCGCCTGCCTCTGTACTGTAGAAAAGTAGATGTAGACGCGATTGTACGTATTGGATAATTGGAATTTAATATATTTAGTTTCGTCTTTTTTGATTAATAGAATAGTAGGTAGTATTTTGTTCATAATTTCTTCCGTTTAAGTATTTTAGTTTAAGAGAAGAGTAGGTAGGCTTTTGTTTATCATTTCTTTCGTTTAAGTATCCTGTTGTTTATTTTGTTTACTCTTCTTCTGTTTTTTTATTATTTTCTTTACCTTTTTAAACATAGGAAATGTTTTTAATTTAATTATACCACGACAAAGTCGTTCAAATATAGGTCGTAGAACAAGAAATGCAAATAAAAATCGTTTAAATCTTAGTAATGAAAGCGTATAGGAGACGGTAATTAGATAGTAATTTAAATATATTTTCTTATTGAGAGGGATGTGTGTCCATAATGATATTAATCCTTATCCTTTTAAATAAGTTATATTAATTTTCTATGTTAAACAAAGATAAATTTTGCTCTGTACAATATTTCGAAATTACAAATAGTTTTAGAGAAATATATCGACGAGAATATATATATCGACTCATGTTTATCCCTTACTCTCAGTATATAAATAAGTATATTAGTTACCTTGGCCATTTAATGTAGATCAAAATGTTCTTTACTGTTTTTCATTTAAATAAGTACTTTAGAAGATTAGTAGCACAGATTTGAAATTACGATACTAAAAAATTCTTGCTGTGTAACGGCTCGCCGACCACCACGCGTCCCCCTGCGCCCACGACATTTTGCTTATAAAAATGGACCCGCAGCATCCGCCTAGCTTCTTTCCCCCGGGCATGGAAGGAGGGCCTGCTCATCATATGATGAGCAAGCCCAAGGCTGGGAAGAGCCCATAGTAGCCGGAGGGGTACTGATCTATAACCCTCCTTAGCGCGGTCGCCAAGCTGTTCGAGAAGTTATTCCTCTCACTTCTCCAGGCGCACATCCACCCACGAAGCGAGCAGTTTGGCGAGCGGGTATACCACTCTGGTTACACTACGCCGTAACAGCGATCAACCGAAAGGATAGTGCAATAGCAGTCTTCTTCGACGTAGTACGCGTATTCGACCGCGTCTGGTACCCGGACCTACTTCATTAAGTGCTCAGAGCCAGCACTCCCCAGGACGTCGCGCATGTCTTTGCCTCCCTGCCTCAGTGACATGACATTTTGCTTGAGAGTTGAGAGTTCGAGGTCTAGCAGCGACTCGATCGCTGAACGCATTCCGCTGCGCCAATGTATCGGGTCACCTGCAGCTAAGGAGCAGCACTCCGTGGTATATCTGGCTGCCCGAGGTCAGACGTCAGATGACTTCCGAGGGACTTTCTATCATCCTCCAAATGAGACTCATGAGCCTTGCATTGATCCTTGGTCGTTTAAACTTGGCATCCCTCAGGAAACTGAGGGTCTCACCTGACTGAGTTGACCGCCTAGATGGCATTTGATAATCTCCCAACTCTCCCAACTCTCCGAACTCTCCGAACTCTCCCGACTCTCCGGACCCTCCGGACGTTCGTAGAGTTCGTAGAGTCCGTAGAGTCCGGAGAGGAGAACTCCTTTTTTATATTATATATTTTTTATATATTTATTGTTTATTATTGTTTTTTTAATTTTTTAGTTTATATTAATATTTTTTTAAGGTTCAATATCATATATATAATTTGTGTTTATTAACGTGTTGTTAACACTATAAATAAATATTGTGTTAGTAATATTAAATAAAACTACTTTTATTAATCAGTTACATGGATTTTAGTAGTTAATAAAAATTAGTTTCACGTTATATACCTCGAGTGGAGATCGAATCCACAACCGTCTCTCATTACAGCCAGCCAATCTCGATATATTTTGTTATAATAAGTACACAAAGTCAAAGTTAAAAATGAAATAAAAGGTTGTTCAAGAAAGTAATGTAAATAAACTAAACAGAAGTTTAATTGAGATCTATATCCCACTTAATTTAGGTAACTCCTGAGTGGGATAGTCTCGTACCTATACACACACTACGTCTGATGTTTTAGACAAAGACGCGTGGTGGGCGTTAAACGAGCAGAACACCCGACCATGTCCTGGCCTTTGGTTCTACTCACATGTGAACACATGACATATGTACAAAAAGCAATTTTAACATAAATACTTTTAGCAAGGTAGTTTCAAATAGGTGTTAACCACATTCATAACTACGATAATAATTGATTAACTAAATAATCAATTACCCGAATAGTCGAGGTTATGTGGCAGAGTACGAGTAGTACTCTGAACCACACCAGAGCCAAGACTTCACGTAGATAATTATAAATAGGTCTTAACC
>JAATLQ010022898.1:0-37070 GCA_013421005.1 Heliconius erato x Heliconius himera | reverse complement strand
AGTCGTAGGTTAAGTTAGATTTAGTTAGGTTTAGGTTCAATATTATATAACAATTATATATAAGTTAGATTAATTTAGGTTTAAACAGATTACTGTTCTTCCAACATTGAAGGCAGTAGTCTTAGATATAGTTTAGTTTTAGATAAAATTAATGTACTTTAATTAATAATTTTATTAATATAATTTTTAGATGTAAAAATCGTATTTTCTTAACCCTCCAATTGCAGCCTACGTAACTACGCTATCAATGGACTGTTTTCTTTCAAATTTAGGCACCAGCTTTGTTTTTAATTTAAATCAAGACAATAAAGATAATTAAAGATAGATTGTATACCGATATCTAGGTATAGATTAAAAGGATAAAAGGCCGTAAGCTGTCTTATTATATTGTAGATTTTATTATAGTTTCTCTAAAATGGTTGAGGCCAGTCGTGGTGCAGGGGCACAAAGTGTGTCTGTAAAATCGACTGGCTGTGGGTTCGATCCCCACTCGAGGAAATGAAATATTTATTTACGTTTATTTTCATTTTCTTCGCTCCGGTGTCGAGGCAAAGAGCGACGTTCGCCTCTCAACACGCAATGAAGAACGGAGTGTCTTAACACTAAGTTCCCTCTGCCTACTCTCCTGTGTGCGGGATACAACGTGAAGCGGATATTATTTGAAATGGTTCAAAAGTCATTAAAAGTTTAATAGCAACCTTGCCAATTTATATCCTTTATATTATCTTTGACTTTGCGCTGTATCCCGTGTATAGGAGAGTGGGTAGGGAAACGAATTGTTAAGACACTGTTGTTCCCATTTTCTACCCAATTTCCGAGATATTGCGTATTGAGTGGCGGAACTAAACACCGCGCTTTATCTTGTAACCATAACGAGAAAATTAAAATAAATAATGAATTCTCCCTAGTGGACATTGAACATGTGACAGCGACAGCGTCAATAAAATATAATTATCTATAATTAGCAAAAGCATACAATTTGCCATATGAAATTATCAGTTGTTTATTGTATGTGTATTATAAATTAATATTGTTAAAATGTGTATTAAGCAAAAATTTTGATCATGAGTTTTACGAATTTCAAATATATGTAAAATACATATATATTTTTTATTGTTTTTATCAGGTTCACGCTGTATCCCGCACACAGCAGGGTAGGCAGGGGGAACCTAGTTTAAGTTTTATTTTATTTTAAGGAGAATTAGGGCCTCCGTTCAATACAAAAGGTTAATTGTATATATTTTAAGCATAAAGGGCAAAAAAGAACGGGCATTACCCTATTTAGTGGTAAAATTTTTCTAACTAACTAACTAACCCTTAATATATGTGTATATAAGTATCATCGGGCCTAGTAATAAATACTAACACAGTAAAATGATTAAATTTATAACGTTACTTACTCTATGAAATGGAGATCAAATCCATTCGAGGAAATGACGTAAGCATTTATTTGAAAGGATTTTATTATGCTTCCTAGTACTCCTTTCTTGCTCCTTATGCCGAAATCCCAATGCCTTTAATATTTTCTCTAGTGGTTTTCATATACGCATAAGTAGATTACAAAGGGATGTATTACTGAACTATCTTTACCAATCTACTTTTCTTACATCAAGTGTAAATAATATAAAGGTAAATAAATGAAAATTATAATACCACAACTTAAATATTGGTAGGACTACGCTTTATAATTTTTAATTAATTTCAATCAGATTTTACATGATATTTATATCTCCCTCTGCAGTTCATAGAGAAGACTCTCTATATTTTTATTTAAAAAAAAATGATATATTTACTTTATTGTTAATTAAAACTGTAATTTACTAGATTACACTACAGCCCAAGCCTTCTCATTTAACAAACCCAAATTATTAAATATCACACAACATGCCTGTATACCTAATTAAACATTTTTAGGAATATTGAATCCCATATCATTTTCGATATTTGATAGGGTAAAATTCATTAAAGCCGCCGTCCCTTGTCCTATCTACATATGTATTAAGCCCCGCGAGGGTTAAAGACAAAACAATTTATACAAAAGTGCTATATGAATATTAAACGAAGAAAATAATAGCTTGTTACGTTTTACGGTTAAATAATAGCTACTTTACATTTAATGTTTCGTGACGGAATGTATGTAATTCTTAGAAAAAGGGAATTTTACTTTTTAACAAAATAAGTATAATAGATCAAAAGAATTGTTAAGAAAAGGATTTTTTTTTGAATAAATATTACTTCGAAGTACTGACAAATAACAATTCACTTACTTACTACCAACCATATGTTGATTTATTTAAAACCACTTTATTATAAAATAAACATCATCCAATAAAAGGGAAGAAATGTATAGATGCAGAAGACAGACTTCGCCTCTCACTTTCCACTGAATTCTGGAGGCATTTCGTGCTGAGTGGTGGAACTCAACGCCGCGCTTTGTCTCGAAACCAAAGCTAAGAAATTCAAATATTTAATATTTCATTTCTGTCGCGGTTACAGTCACACGCTTGTACCACAGCTTCACGACTGATCTTGTAAATATTAGATCATTACATATGAAATTAGCGTTCTGTCCACTTTAATCACACTGTTCATCACTTGTTCTGTCCACTTTAATCACAAATTTCTTCTCTTAGGTAAGGAATTCCAAATTCACAATATGTATACGCGAAATAAAATACGCGTGTAACACATGTAATTCTGTTTCGTTAACTGTCATTAATTTACAAAATGGAAAACTTGAAATATAGCGTTATTTATGACTACGAGTTCCACCGGTGCTGTAGAAACGACTCGAAGTGTTAATGATATGTATGGCGATCGTGTCGCAAAAGAAAATATAGTGCATTTTTGGTTCCAATGTTTTTTTTCTGGATATTTCGACGAGCAGAACAAGACCCGTAGACGACCAGAGATCCAAGTTGATAATGAAGAATTTACGGCTATTGCGGAAGCGGATCCATCGCAAGCCATGTCCGAGATGGGTGCAGGCTACGATGTTAATCTACTTGAAGCAAATTGGGAAGATGATAAAGCTTGAAGGTTGGTTACCTTACGAATTGAGTAAAGCAAACTGGCAAACGCGTGTCACCTGCTGCGTTACTTTATTTAACCGGCACACTAATAAAGGGTTTTTAAATAATGTGGTGTAGAACCTGTGATGAAAAGTAGATTCTCTACGATAATCGGAAGCGCTCATTGTGCTTATGACTGGACCATGGGAAACCAGCCAAATACTGTCCCAAGATAAAAAAGACCAAAAAAAGAAAAGTTACTTGTAAGAGTTTGGCGGACTAGTGCCGGTGTAGTTCATTACAGTTTTTTTAAATCTGGCCACACGATTACGGCAGACGTCTTACTGTAAACCATGATGATGTAAACCATGATTGATGGAAAAGCTAGCTGCTAAACAACCAAGGCTGGTCAATCACTATACGCAGCTGCTGCTTCACGACAACGTTAGACCACACTCTGCACTCAATTAGAAGAGTTTCAATTGTCAAATCTAAGACATCCACCGTATTCCCCGTACCTTAAAAAAATCTCAACAAGTTTCAAGAAGAAAAAAAATCTATCGTGCCAAATTGGAAATGTAAAATAACACAAAAACACGTGAGATTTATTTCCACAAAGTATGTAAATATTCTCATAGACGGCGATCCCGGTACACGTTCATATCCATTTGGGCTCGTCGTTAACATTCAATTCACTTGTTTAAAATTGAATTAGTCACCTTCAACGTACACGGTGTACCGTATACCGGTACACCGGTATACGGTATATGTAATCCAACGCGCCGAACACGTCGCGAGTTAAATACTCGTCTCACAGCATTCTGGCTTTATAATTAAGTCTACGTATTATGTGCTAAATATTACGCGCCGCCAACGTTTTGTACGTTATTAGAGTAATAAAGACGTTACGGTAATTTACAAAATGCAAAATAGGCAAGTTGAAGCGTTCTCATATATGTATGTGCCTACCTATACGGTATAGGGTGAATTTAAATTAATTATTTTGTCTTAGCTCCACGCTGCATCTCAAATATAGCAAGGTAGACAGAGGGCACCTAGTGGTAAGAGACTCCGTTCCCCACCCATTGCCCAATTTTCGACACATTTCGTGTTCAGTGGTCGAATTCAATGCAGCGATATGTCTTGACACTAGAGTGGGAAAGTGAAAACTCTCGAGTGAGAATTTGTCTACAACCATCGCGTTTACAGTCGGACGATGTTCCGATTCCTTTTTACTGTGTATAATTATGTATTGAAATTTAGATTATTAATGCGTAGGTATATTTTCTTTTAAGTCTTCTAAGGTATTATATGATATGAATATTAAGTTTAATATAGAATTTGCACATTTAATAAAATATTGTAGGTACTTACACATATGTAAATATACTTAGATTTTTTATTTTTTCCTCATAACTTTAACAATAATAGCATAATATAAATACTAAAAGCCTCGGCCTTAATTAAGTGTTGATTGCCGTTATCATATAGCATTTTGATAATTCATTTATCACTTAGATCTCTGGCGTGGCCTGAAATACATATTTCGTAACCTGATTCCACTGACTCAATCCAACACGAAATGTTCCTGGGTGCCCAGGTCCCTTTAAATTTGTAATTATATTCAAATATTTTAAAAATACATACATTTTTAACTTCACGCTATATCCCACACACAGCAGGGTAAACAGAGGGATCCTGAGAACCTAATGTTAGGACACTCCGTTCCCAATAGGACACTTCCGTTCCTCACTTTACGCTAGTTCGAAGAGGAACCATTGCTTGTCGAGTGGCGGAACTCAACGCCGCGCTTTGCTTCGTTACCAAAGCGAGGAAATGAAAATATTAAATATTTCATTTCCTCGAGTGGGAATCGACCCTATAACCTGATACATTTACAGTCACAACTTATGAAAATGTACGCTAAAAATATGTACATATGTACAAAATATTATAAGCATTATATAGTAATAACCTTATGTGTAGATGTATAACCCATATTAACAGATAAGATTTTATTTTTTTATAATTTTCTGACGCAGGACACAACATATACGATTGTGTTTGCTCGATTTCAGCCAAGTTATCCTAATTCAACAAAACCGGCGTGTGTGGAATAAGAGCCGTTACTGCGTAAGCAAAATTTAAAATAATATTTGCTCATTCGTATATAAAAAAATTACAATATTCATGAGAATCAGTGACAGATAAAAGTTAATTGAATACTTCGGTTACGTCAAAATTTAAATTATATTAATATTTACATAATGCAATCAAATAATTATACGACACAAAGTATTACAAAGGATAAAGATGCATTCCGATGAATGGAGCACATGGAGCTCGAAGTAAAGAACAATTAATCATATTTTAATAATAATGTAATTGTATTTTGTTGGAAGTTAAAGTTAATATCAGTTTATCAACGAAAATTATTTCAAGTTACCATTTCTCTAAAAGTTACATACTTGGAGACAAATATTTTCTATATAAAAAATCTGATTCACGCAGTATCCCGCACACAGTAGGTTAGGCAGAAGGAACCTGTCCGCCGAATTCTGGAGGCATTGTGGTGTAACTCAACGCGCTTTAACTCCAGAGCGAAGAAATGAAAATATAAATTGAAATAAATATTTCATTTCCTGGAGTGAGGATCGAAGACACAACCAGTCACGTTTTGGTTCACGTCCAAAGTATATTAGTTATATACAGGTATATTTTGTTATAATGTTTTTTGAATATAGAAATTAAACTCATATAGTATATAGGGAATACTTTATTTCAATCGTGAACGCTTGCAATGTATGCACGCAATAGTAATAAGATAAGTGCATTATGTAATTATTTGTTTTGACTTTAAAAATATTTATTATTAAAGGTATTAATTACTACATACCATTACTATATGATAAATGTTTATGAAAGACCTTCGTGGCGCAGGGACACGAACGTGTGACTGTAACGTGACGGTTGTAAGTTCGATTACCACACGGAGGAATGAATTATTATTTATGAATATTTTCATTTCTTGGCTCTGGTACCAACACAAAAGCGCGGCGTTGAGTTTCGCCACTCAACACGCAATGCCTCGAATTCGATTGAAAATGTAGAACGCAATGTCTCAACACTATGCCCACTATGGTTCCCTCTGCTTACTCTACTACATGCGGGATATAGCGTGAAGCTGGAAAAAAAATATACACATGTACGAATATTTTTTCAATACGAACTTAAATATCATAAGAAAATATGAAGTGTTACTCCTGTGTTATATCTATGATATGGAGTCAACATTTAAAAGAAACCAAATGCCTGCAAACGATTAATATAATATCATTAAAAATACATATAGAATTTACAAAGTTTAAACTACTACACAGATTATGTACAGTAAAATACTTCATAACTACTCATTTCTAATAATAATTGTTAATAATAATATTTATACAGAGTGGAAGCGTCAGCGCTCCTTTTACGGGAAAAGCATTTCGGATAAAATATTTTAAACCCATACCTAAAGAAATTAATCATGACACCTCAACAGTTTAGACGTAGGATTATTTTTCCATTTCACGATGTCTATATATACCTATATTTCGTATGACGCAGTTACGTATAGATACCAATAACGTAAACACATACTACTACAAAAGTACTACTAAATGTTAAACAAATTTAAACTTTGCCGCCAATACCTACGACTAATTTCGGAATGAGGCGTTTGCGGCGGTTTCGTTTTGATAGGTTTATGTCTGCGTACGTCGTTCTCGACAAATAGCGTTTTATTTTACAACGATAATTTTATTATTTATTTTGTTAGAAAAAATCACTTTGTCATTTTTGGAAAAAAAATATATTAGGCTTTTTAAGAGTAGTTAAAACTGTGGTTTCATTTAAAGTGTTGCTGACAAAAACATTCTGTATATTTACAAATAAACAACTGGGACGGGAACAAAATGTGACAGTGGAAAATACTGACGAGGCAGAAACTGTTTTAACGAGCGCGATTCTAACGAGTAGAAACGTAAAAACTAATTCCAGGAAAAAAATGAGGCGTCGACTATACAACCATTTTTAAGTAGCACCGAACTAATGACTTAGGTACTTACATCATGTCGTCCAATGTTGCATACATTTTTCCTATGCTTTTTTCCTATGAATCAGTGTCGGAATTTAGTGTCAAAACACTACACTTGCCACTTTATACCACAGAACACAAAGTCATTCCTCGTGATATCAAGGAACAACAGTTATATTATATTATGAATTTAATGGGTATTAAGCCCACAACAATAGCTTGTGCTTGTGCTTTCTGAATAAATGAATAATAGTAAAATGAATATATAAAAAGTTATTCTTTTATAGAGGCCAGTCTTGACACAGGGACACAAAGTGTGACTGTAATCGCGACTGGTTGTGGATTCGATCCTCGCTAGAGGAAATTTAATATTTATTTAAATTTAGATTTTTTTTTCGTCACTCTGGTGTCGAGGCAAAGCGCGGCGTTGAGTTCCGCCACTCAAAAAGCAATGTCTCCAGAATTCGGCGGAAAATGGGGAACGGAGTGTCTTAACACTAGGTTCACTCTGCCTACCCTGCTGTGTGCAGGATACAGCGTGAAGTTGATTTTTTATTATACCATCGTATTCGGTTATTGTGCCGCAAATATTTTCTGTTCTGTTCTGTTCTATGCTTAACACCTTCCGAACGTGCGAGTAAAGAACACCATCAGTCTACAGCAAGGGTTCCCAACCTTTTCTTGATCAAGGACCACTCTTATATCATTCTTGATAGCAGGGACCACTATGCATGTAGGTATAATAAAAATTAACTGTGATAATCAAACAGAAACTTCGCCCCACCAGCCCCAGTCATAAAATTAAAGTCGTTCGCGGACCATATTTAGGCTTCTGGGGACCACTGGTGGTCCGCGGACCAATGGTTGGGAACCATTGGTCTACAGTATACAACAAAATATTATTTAATCATTCTCATTGTGTGATTTTCTTTTGCTGATTTTTAGAAGCCAATAGGCTTACCTTATAAAAATTGTTGTATTTTTGAAATAAAGATTGTGATATTGTGGATTAAATTTTATGGAGACTTTAGGAGAAATTATAATTTTGTTTTCAATATTTCGTCGTTTCATACTAAGCTTGGTGTTTTTCAGCAAAATAAGAAAATTTATTACTAGGACCACTTTACTCTTCGTCTTCCCCTTCCTTTTTTTTGATTCACATATAGTGGGGTAGGCAGAGGGAGCTTAGTGTTAAGACATTCCGTTCTCCATTTTCCGCTGAATTTTCGAGGCATTGCGTGCATTGATTGCGGAAAGCAACGCCGCACTTTGCCTTATCACCAGAGCGAAGAAATGAAAATATTAATAAATAATATTTCATTTCATAGTTACACGCTTGTGCCCCTGCACCAAGACGGCCTCTACCTCCTATTTTTATTAAGTGAATTATTCAAATAATAAAAACTGGACTCGCCCACCGAGGCTTCAGTAGTCTTGAAATTGCTTTAGGATTGTTAGTCAACGGGAAGTATAAAAATTAATAAACTTAAGTTTGTGGCTATAATTTTGATGAAATATAATATAAAAAGTTTTTATATTTTTTTATGAAATACCAATATTCCCATTATTAATTTGCATTATAAATTCTCACTGCATGGCAAATTTTATAACTGTATGTCCACGAGAAGTACCCTATAGGTTTTGATTACGCATCAAAAGCGATACATAAATGCCCGTACCTTTTGATTACGTTGACTTAAAAGCTTAATTTATTTTATGCTTCTAGGGATTTGAATGTTTGATAAAACTGTAAGTTTGATATCTCCACGTGATCTCGAGATAAACAGTCTTGACAGATGACGTGATCCTATGATGGTTCCGTTTTTAAATTTTTAGGTACGAAACCCTAAAAAAGGTCAAATAATATATAAATCTTTTTTTTAGCGTACTAATAACTAATTATTGCTTTAATTAAAAAAAAATACATTATCTGAGTGTATTCCCCTAACAGTATCTAGAATTGAATTTGTTGAACATTTTAATAGCAATAATAATAATTTCACAACTGGATTCTAAAAGCGCTACGAAACTACGTAGAAGTAGAACGGATGCAGTGTTCAAATGTAAACAGTGCGGTAGTTTATCAAACATATATATGTACTTATATATAAATAAATCAGCTTCACGCTGTATCACGCACACAGCAGGATAGGCAGAGGAAATCTAGTGTTAAGACACTTAGTTCTCTGCTTTCCGCTGAGTTCTGGAGGCATTGCGTGTTGAGTGGCAGAACTCAACGCCGCCCTTTACCTGGACACCAGACCGAAGAAATGAAAATATAAATGTAAATAAATATTTTACACCCAGTCGATTTTACAGTTCCACTTTGTGCCCCTACGCCACGACTGGCCTCAAATAAAAATACAAAAATATTTTGTCAAAATTAAAATTTTGGTAAATTTACGTATCCTTCCCAATAAAAAGAACCGTAAAAGCGCGAGCCGATCTCGCTCACCGATAGTTCCGTACAAAAATAGAAGGTCTCCAGCTTCTAACCACAAATGTATAGTTTTCAGATTTTTTGCTAAACTAGTACTACCTGTAGATGCTAGCTACCAAATTTCATAATTCTAGGTCAACCAGAAGTACCCTATCAATTTTGATTCTCTTTATAGTGTCCAAATATGCGTTTTTTGTGACACAGACGCCCTTATTTTTTTTTTTAAGTTAATGTAGAAATACGATTTCTTCAGGAAATCAAGGGACTCTAGATCTGAAAATATGGTTTGAATTTAAACGCGATATCTCCAACCGTTCTTAAGATAAAGGCTCTTGATAGACAGACAGACAGATGGACTGAAGAACAACGTGATCTTATAAAGATTCCTTTTTTCATTAAAAGATACGGAACCCTAAAACTATCATCAGAATAGGTTGGTGTGATATTGAGTTATTCGTCCATATATCGCTCGCATACGTAATTTAAATTTAAGACTTATGTGTTTTTCTCATCGATACTATTATCAGAAATGAACCAAACTAAAATGGGATATCACGGGAAGCATCAACTTCCAAATAAAAAAAGAATCATCGAAATCGGTTACAGTCAAAAGTCCTGAGGTACCAAACATAAAAAAAATACAGTCGAGTTCATAACCTCCTCCTTACGGAAGTCGGTTAATAAAAGAGCAAACGTTCGCCCGCTCCTTGCATTTTCGCTTGATCCGTCGCAGCAATTGGCTCGACACAAAATACTAGCAAAAATTCGCATTAAAAGAAAGTGTGGATTTTTTTAATCTCTAGTTAGTAAGCCAGACGTGTTAGTATAGGTACTTCAGTAGAAATAAAGGGTAAAATTGACGACTACAAGCGACGCCGGCTGTGGCAAATGGCGTCTTTGTGAGCCAGAGGCGTTTACTAAAGTTACTTCTTTCATTATTTGTCGAAATACCATCACTAAAAGTATTCCACGTAGGATTTCTCCTAAAGATAGCCTCGAGTCCCCCTAAAGTTTCTCAACACGTTTGTAAAAGTCGCTACAAAATTTACCTTAGATAAAGTTATCTACGGTACTATTACAATTGTTAAGTATATTACAGACACAGCTTCTCGGTGTATCCCACACACTGCAGGATAGATAGAGGGAACCTACGACTCCGTTCCCCACTTTCCCTCGAATTTTAGAGGTATTGCGTGTTGAATGGCGGAACTCAAGGCCGTGCTTTTGCCTCGACACCAGAGCGAAGAAATGGAAATATAAATTTCAATAAATATTTCATTTCCTCGAGTGGCGATCGAACCCACATCTAGTCGCGTTTACAATCATACTTTGTGCCCCTGCGCCACGACTGGCTTCTGGAAGTATATTATTTGCCGTAAAACTATCTGTCCGTTCATTTCGTTAATATGTCCTTATGTAAGCGTACGGCACTATTACAATTGCTGTCTCTAGAATTTACAGTAGAATACTACCATCATTTACTTTAATTTAGTTCATTTAAAGCCAAAGATTGCGCAATTCGTTTCGTAGTAATGATTTTTGTCCAGAACGGTATCATTTTGATATTTTAGACAAAATTTATAAAATTTGTATACATGTATGAAAGTTATCTGTAGTAGCGCACACTAAATATTATTTACTCGCTCCTGCTATTGTTAGGCACTTATCCACCAATGGCAAAGTATCTATATTACACACTGTAAATATTGAAAAATAAATAAATTGATAAATAGTAAACACGTCTATTGATTAACTTAAAATCTTTCAGGTTACAGTAGAGTTCAACAGAGCTCGACTCGGCTGGACAGGGCTCGGCTCGTTTCTTATTCAGTGTGTGTGTGTGTTTCGTTTCAGTGCTTATACTATCTCGGCTCACATCCAAGACCAGCTTCCATGGCCGAGAGAACGTCTGCAAGGGTACCTTTGAGAACGGTGGTCTTAAACAAAACGGGTCAGAGACTGATTTCATGGCTTGCGGGAGCTCGGACTCGGGCACTATCCATATAGATCCTGAACTAACTGGTAAATCAGAAAAATTCAGGTACCGTGGATTGGTTACACGCGAGTCCGGAGGCATCGATCTCGGACGACGTAAAATCCCGGAAAAGTACTACCAGAGTCCATTGGCGGGAGGTCACCGGTATAGGGGCTCATATACAAGACCATAATCGAACCAATTTATACTGTCATGCACTATCTCGGTACACTCAGGCTTCAAGTCACGGAAATGATAATACTGAGGTGGCTGTGCGGCGTAACGTAGTCTGACCGCATACATAGCATGTTCTAGTGTTTTTTTCTATTTTCTTTAAAATGTATTCTATTTTATTTAAGATTTAATTAAAATACGTTTATATATTTTTTACTAGTTTCAAAGTGTTATTTCACACGTAGGAAAGAAAAATACTTTTTAGGAAAAGTGTAAAAATTTTAACGTAGCGGGATTTGAAACCACGGCGGGCGGTTCTCAAGAGGCTGGCGTCAAATCTCGCAATATAGGGGAAGTGGGACATATTAGGAACGCGAGGCACAATGAGATTGCCCACTAATACAAGAAGTTATTTCCACTAACCGTGTTTTGATTTTGTTAATAGGCAAGGTCAGTCTTTAGTCCACCTGTGAACAGCGAGTAGCCTGCGCGCGTTTGTTTTGTGAAAACTTTTTTTTGTTATTTTATTCAAAGCTAGATATGGGGGCATAGCAGACACGTGTCCAAGGGCTACAATGGGGTACATACCCCTGAAAAACAGACTTAGAAGAACTGACAGACCAGAACATGTTTAACGGGCAAACACGTGCTGAAATCCAAATGAGCGGCTGATAAATCTGGAAGAAATCTGATCTACTAATGACTAGAGTTGGGCGCCAAATACTGCTCCTGCCCCTGGACCCCTTGGTATTCATTATAATATTAAAATAAAAAAAATATATTTGATGACTTTTTGTGCCAAATTCTATACCAAATATTAATTTAATAAGTAAACAAAGGGTTGTGTTAATAAATATATTTGTTTATTTATTTCCCTTAACGACCGCGTTATACTCCTCTTTATCCTACTCTTAGAACACAAAAATAAAATATAAAATAATTTAATTAAAAAGTCAATAAACTAAATTAACATTATTCAAAGATATAACAATTCACAATTTTATAGAAAGCTAAAACGTGTATGGTAGCAATTGATATACAGCTTTTAATTAACAGGTTTTAAAATATAAATTGAAATTTCAAATTTGAGAGCTATGTGAATAACTTTTATAAATTCCAAGCCAACTCGCTAAAGTAATTATAATTTTTCCAACGTCGCCATTGTACTACAAACTCTGCTCACGCAAACTTTTAATGCGACTTAAATTCAAATGCTATTTTACAGTTTCTCTTTGAAGAGTTAATTTTAATAAAATAATAATTATTAACTTGTTAAGTATGTACTATACAGTTTTAAGAAGATTTTGTTATGCATTTAAGATTTCACTTCTTCTATTACAACACTTATCTTTCTTTTAATTAAAAAGTTTTGTGCGAGTGTTTTTTTTATAAAGTACTGTGTAAAAAAGAATATGGTATTTCATATTATAAAAAATGTGGAATATAGAAGAATATGAGGCTGAGGCCAGTCGTGGCACAGGGGCATAAAATGTGACTGTAAAATCGACTGATTGTGATTTCGATCCCCACTTGAGAAGACGAAATATTTATTTTAATTAATATTTTCATTTCTTCGCTCTGGTGTCGAGGGAAAGCTCAGCGTTGAGCTCCACCAGCTATAGAATTCGGCGAAAAGTGGGGAACGGAGTGTGTTCACAACAGGTTCCCTCTGCCTGCTGTGTGCGGGATATAGTATATAGGTTAGACACGAAATCTGAGAATCTAGTGTTAAGACAATCCTGAGAATCTAGTGTTAAGACAATCCATTAAGACACTTCCGTTCCCCACTTTCCGCCGAATTCTGGACGATATATTTTATCGAATAACATATAACTCAGCATAAACTTTCCAAAATATGTAAAATTAATTGATATGTTCGGTAAAGGAGATATTTATATTATAAAAAGGAGAAAAATAAAATCCTTATATTCAAATAAATGGCACTAAAGCCAAGCTTCAATGTCATTTGCAAGAAGCTCGAATTCCATGCAAATAGGTGCCATCAATCGAAGGAGCTCTCTATCACAGACAAGGGACAAAGGCCCGCAAAGCTAGATTCGGAAGACTTATTACATCAACTAAAGTTTCAGAAAGATGTCTTTATTTTACCTCTACTTTGATCGAATATTTATTTCGTAGGTACGTTTTGAAATAGCTATATCATGTTTACTATGAATTTTCTATGAAATATAAATCTAAAAGCGTTATATTATACTTTGAAAATAAAATAGCTTCTAATACAAGTACAATAAAAAATCTTTATTATATAAAGCCAAAGTATTCTTTTTTGTTCTTGCTTTAAGTATTGAATGGCGGAAATCAACGCCGCT
The DNA here is from genome assembly GCA_013421005.1 of Heliconius erato x Heliconius himera. NCBI lineage: Eukaryota > Metazoa > Arthropoda > Insecta > Lepidoptera > Nymphalidae > Heliconius > Heliconius erato x Heliconius himera. The sequence goes on along the minus strand of JAATLQ010022898.1, from coordinate 23,062 downwards.
AAACAAACAGCCGAGAGGAATAGAAATTGTAGTAATGATATTGTTCCTTCTATTAAAAGAAAATCAACATCATTACAAAAATATAAATTTCTTATGAATATACACAACATTTTAAACGTTAACAATCCCTATTTAGAAGATCAAACTTTTCTCTAACCGGATATGTTTCAATCAATTATACGTACTTTCTGACTCAGCGAGCTTTCTGAGAAATGCATGGCTCGTGATCTAAAGCTTACTGGAGTACGCTTTTCGAAGAACTAACAAACGTTTCCCTCCTACACTACTTGGCTTTGGAAATTGAAGGAAAACTTGTAGTATATATACTTATATATATAAATTACTATAACTACTTAGGTTAAAATGTTCATATTGGTTTTGTTTCCTTTGAATAAATCAATACAAATTTAGATAAGTAATTAATTTCTCAGACAACTCTTTTAATAGACAAAATTTCTATCGATTAAGTTTAATATTTTATTAACTTCACAAGAATTATAGACCATAATTCTTGTGAAGATAGTGAAAATACTGGTTTGAACAAATTGAATCGTTTACTGTGCATAACACAGACTTGGGCGAAACGAATAATATTATGGAAACAAGACACTTTATATTCTAAGCACGATAAGTCGATTAGCTTTGCTTTTCATGTTGTTGACTGTACGAATTTTAAATCAACTACATCTGAAATAAAAATTCAAATTAGTACAAACAGTAAGAATTACACTTTTAATATGATTAAAAATCTAAATCCAATTTGCTTAACGCTGTATCCCGCACAGAGCAGGGTAGCCAGAGGAAACCTAGTGTAAAAACACCTCGTTTCCCACTTTCCGCCGAATTCTGGAGACATTGGGTGTTGAGTGGCGGAACTTAACGTCGCATATTGCCTCGACACCAGAGCGAAGAAATATAAATATAATTGGTGTGGATCGAACCCACAACCAGTCACAATTTGTGCCCCTGTGCCACGACTGGCCTCACTGACTGGTGTGGTCTTTAATAAGATATATTGTAAAATACGCCATGATGCTGCTATTCCATTATATATAACTGAAATCACTGAGGTTTTTTTTTTATATTTATGAGTTGTTGTACGCTACACACTTTGATCGTCCGTGCATTTTTTGTTTCTGTGTGTTTCTCAATTAAGTTATGATTTTTGTGAAGTGAACATTAATCGGGCACTCAGTAAAATTGACTAAATACCCAGCGTTCAGGAGGGCTTCTTTATCAATGTAAATTAGATGTTACGGTGTTTGAGGGACTAGAAGAGACCTACCAAAGGTCATTATCTGTCAATGTCAATTGCTTGGTCTTGATTGTGGAGTAACTAGAATTAGGTTTTGTAATGTTCTTATTTCCTCCTCACATATGTAAGAAAAAACATTTTCATGTTGTGTTGTATACCAGTCGCCGGAACTTTATTTACCCGGCTTCATTTGCCTTGCCGATAGCGTGTTCCTCGGCGTCAGAGTAGTAGAGGCATCTGTTAGCGTGTCTTCTTAAGGCGACGATGATCTTAATTTATATAATCGCTACCGACTCGTAAGTAAGTAAGTAAGTAAGTATAAGTCCCTGGGACTCGTTGATTGGTAGGTGACAAGGCCTCCGTTCTCTTTTTGCATATGGATTAGGTGTACCTAATCCACTCTGTAAGTGTTGGGAGAATCTGTTGGGATGGAAGCATCCATGTATCACGATCTTCTCAGAAAGTGGGTCGTATATTGGGCTGAATAGATTCCGTCATAACCCTCGTTGAACCCGTATGTCACGTCCAGCGGTCATCTATAGAATCTCGTTAGCTCTTGACTGATGGCATCATCATGAGGCTTGGGCTGATGTTTTTAGTTGAGGCTGGAATGGATCCCAGTAGGGTACCTATCTACCTGCTTTCATATTATAAATACATTATGAGTTATTTAATATTTATTAAAATGTGCAAAAACAAAGTGATATCATAAAATTTATTTCAACTTGGATATAGCACAAGTTAAAAATTTTAATTCTTATTAATGAACGCAATTGAGGCGGCGTCGAATAGTTTCTGACTCTACATATACTGTTTCAGGCATCCCCACACCGTATTAAGAACAATGATATTTTTAATACACTATAAATATGTATTTTTATATTTTTCTATGCGTTTAATTTTATTGGCGGCGTTGGATAATGACTACCATTGTAATGTGTAATATATATTTTAAAGAAAAATGTCAACCCTTTTTTTCTTTTTTTTAGCTTCACGCTGTATCCCACTCATAATATAAACATGGGAACCTAGTTTCAACACCCTAAGTGACATTAAAACACTTCTGTTCTCCATTTTCCGATGAATTCTGGCGGCACGGAGTATTGAATAGCAGAAATCAACTTCGCACTTGTCCTGAACCACAGCGAGGAAATGAAATCACAACCTGTCGCGTTTACAGTCTATCTATTTACATAACAAAAAATAATAAAGCACATATAAGATGGTCAGAAATAAAAATAAAATAATAGTTGACGTTTTCGTAACTTTTGTAGATAATTATGTATCTATTCAAGATATAATTATAGAAATACGAAACAAACATAAGAAATACAAAACTTCAAATATAACAAACAAAACAGTTTGCTAATTTATAATGAAGTAAAATCGTTTACTTTATATATATTATTCATAACTTACAATACGACAATGGCCATTATATTCTGACAACGACAGCAACCGGCTCACTTAGGACAGAGCGTGTGCGCTCGCGCAGAAAGAGTGGCGTAAGGAATCGATCAAAACTGTTTTACTTAAATAAAACGTAGAAAACAACGAAGGCGACTTTTTCGCAATGTTACCTTGACACGAGGTGGCCTTGATACAAGTGAAAATGTCTCGCCGTGTCATCCCTCAATATTAACACACATTAATTTCAATTGTTTTTCTTTCTACAAATCCTCGCGTTCGTGGTACAGATTAATTTGATATACAAAGGAAAACCTGAAATATAAATTATCTTATCATCATTTGATATTTGAGGCCTAGGACCGTACATTTAAAAAAAAAATTAAAAAACTACGATGTAGTATACATATTTACGAGTATTATTCATATATTATACTTTTTAGGTGAGTCTTGGCGCAGGGGCACAAGCTTATGACGCGACAAGTTGTGGGTTCAATTCTCGCTCGAAGTAATGAAATATGTAACATTTTCATTTACTGGCTCTGGTGTCGAGGTAAAGCTCGGAATGCTAATAACTTCCAGAATTCGACGGATAATGGGCAACGGAAATGTCTTAGTGGGAACAGAGTGTCCTAACAATAGGATACCAGATTCCTTCTGCCTACCTTGCTGTGCAGAATACAACTTGGAGCAAAAATCCTTTTATTTGACGTAATTGTTAAAAAAAAATAAAATGAAGCGGAAGAAAATTATAAAGACAAAAATGAACAAAAATAAGTGGGTAATAAGTTTTCCTTTTATATTATTTGTATGATATTTTTTTATATATACACTAAATATATGTTGCTACAGTAATCAAAGATGTAAAGTAAATTGCAGCTTTTATAAAAACATTTTGAATTATATCAATACAATAAAATCTAATAAGAAGTGTTTTAATGATAACAATAAAGCTAATTTATTAATAATTTAGGTCAATCACGCTAGTCGTGGCCGTCATTTTCGCAGTCACCCTGACATTAAAGGCAATACAGTGTATTATTGGTAATACTATATAAGTTACGAAAACTAAGCAACAGGCATCATTTGGCAATAGCTCACAGCATCCAGGAGAACAGGACAATGAAGACCAGCGTGGTATTTATCTTAAGTATCTTAATAGTAGCGGCATATGCAAGAGATGTTCGCCACAAACGAGGATTAGATCTTGACGAATCGGCATCTAATCTTTGGGAAAAAGGCGACGGTGGAGACCACCATGGCGAACACCATTCTGAGGACGGTGGATACGGAGAAAAAGGATACAAAGGACATCATGAATATGATTTTGGCAAAAAAGGACACTCATTACATGAAGGAGACAAAGGCAACTTCGGAGAGAGTGAAGGTCACAAAGAACATCATCACCATGACGATGGATACTACGGTGAAAAACATCATGGAGAAAAGGGTGAAAAGGGGCATAGTTTTGAAGAAAAAGGCCATTTCCATAAGGGACACTCAACCAAAGGTCATCACGGAATTCATAAATTAGATGAATTTAAGAAAGACAAACATTTCCACGATAAGCACGGTGAATCTGGTTTTGAAGAAGGTTATGGTGGCCATGATCATGAAGGTAGCTACAAAGAAGGAGGGGATTTCCATAAGGGGCATAGTGAAGGAGGTTTTCATGAACATGAGCACGGCCAGAAAGGACACCATGAAAAGGGAGGTCACCACCATGACCACAAGGGCCACCAAGACGAAGGTGGCAACGACGAATACTGGGGCCACCACGCAGGACAAGGAAACAAAGGAGGGCACGAGGATGATAAAAGCTGGAATTGGAAAGGTCATTGATATGTAAAAACATGTTAAATTGAACGTGTTTTAACGGAATTATTTGATATTTTTGACTGTCGTTGTATTTTACTCATTTGCTAATTTATTACAATAGACTTTTTTATTTATATGAACAGATATTGAAAACTTCTGCCCCTCATAAAAAAATACTATTTTTAACAAATTTTTAAATTTAAACCGTGCAATTTGTAAAATCTGTAAATATAGAAATTAAAAAACACTTAATTTATAAACAGAAAATTATAAAACTAAATAAGTTCAAATCGCAAATTAATTAGTTCTAAAATAAGTATAAATTGGAATAATCAAATTAAAAAATATATTATAGTACAGAAATGTATACTTTAAAATTTTAAATGTTACTAAGGTTTTGTCATGCTACAGCCATATAAACCAATACTGAAAATACGAAACGTTCTATTACAAACAACATGTTGTTTAACCTAAGTTTAATATAAAGGATCCATGGATATGTTTCATATCCTTGGAAAATAATTTAGCCTGGTTCTGTATTTACTGTAGCAAGTTGCGGTAGTTGCCAATTTCCACAAAGAGGAAATGACAAAACAAGGCTCCAAAAGCTGTATCATAGCAGTTCCAATGTTGGATTTTACGTTGTTCAAATAAATAACTTTAAATTGCGTCTACTGCATTATTTTATGAAAGTTTTTCTTGAAATTAATAGCTATTACTCATTTATAAGGGATAAAATATTTCGATTTTTATTTAAATATATATCAGAAAATAAGTTAAGGCATTCCCTGCTATCTACTAATGTATGAAACTAAAAAAATCAAACATGATCTACAATTATAAAACATTTTACTGTAAATTTCACTTACTTTATTTTCAATATGTATCATTATTATTCTTAATATCATACTTCATCCCAAAATCCTATTATTTTAATTTAATATTCTAATGTGAAAGTTTATGTTTATGGATGTTCGTCCCTCTTTCACGCAAAAATTAATAAACAGATTTAAATGAAGCTTTACAGCTTTTAGTTTATATACATCAGAATAGCACATAGGCTACATACAATTTATCTAAAAATATTTTATAAGTTGGCTATAATACAACAATAAGTTTAAGCGAGCGAAACTGCATTTGGGTTGCTAGTATTTTTTAAATTGGATATTGCAGGGCAATAACAATTACACGTGACTGTTATAGGATACATTCCCAACGAATGAAAGGGTTATATTTGATTTTTTTTATTTTCTACCATTTCTAAGGTAAATTACGTAATATACGTAAAAATTATATACAAAACGGAGAATCATAATTCTAGGGTTACTTTACCTACCCTGATAAAAATCTGACTTAAAGATACTGTTTTATTTATTCTTATAATCAAAAATTTAAAATTCGGAGAAAACATTTTCATTGATTCAGAGATAGATGGTAAATGGCAAGATTCCAGATTTCAACAATAAAAGACTCAGAGTAAGACATAGTCAGTGAAATAAAGTTTTCAGTTGATAAGGTTCGACAAATTTTGCTTTAAGGTTTAACGTAGTTGGTATCCTATTTTAAAAAAATTGCAACTCAATTAAACGATAACGATATGGAGCATTTTAATCGTTTTTGCCACGATGTGAGAACTTATAATACAAATAAATAATATAAACGAAAAATGAAAATTAACAGGCATTTAACAAAAAGAAATAATTACAATCAATCAACGGGAAGGATAACTTATAAAGTTTATCAATCTTTATAAGTTATCCTTCCCGTTGACCTACAATTCTGAAATTGGTACGAAAGCCGCAGTGCGCGAGTCCCACTACGGTTTACTACGGTGAAAAAATATTTATACTCATTAATAGTCATATATTGTGTGACTACAACTACTAACAAGCTATAAGCTTAGGTACGCTTTGTCCAATAGTATTAGGGAATTACCTATCATCCAAATTTTGTTAAAAGATTAATTGAATTAAGAAGTAGTTTAACATATTTGTAGTAAATAAAAAAATAAAAACAAAATAAAATAAGTATTTACATGCATTTGTTATTAGTTCAAAAGTCAATTGTATTTCACCTAACAGCCTGGATACAATATGTGTGTATATACATATATTCAATTTAAGCTTAAAATAAATCAAATTTCTAACCAAAGACAATCACAGTATGTAATAATAAAAAAAGAGTAAAATTTTTTGATTTTTAAATCTAGAGAAAGAAGATGTAAAAATGTCATATAAATACTCTAAGAAAAATGCTTAAAATATAAATGTATTAGATCCCTTAAAAGAAACGTAATAACCAAGAAAATCTTTCAGATTCAAGCTATTACAAACTAACTTATTATTAAGGCTTTATGAGGGCATATGAGGCATTATGAGGCCAGTCGTGGCGCAGCGGCACGGAGTGTGACTGTAAAACCGACTAGTTGTGTGTTCGATCCCCACTCGAGGAGATGAAATATTTACTTAAATTTATATTTCCATTTCTTCGCTCTGGTCGAGGTTAACGCGGCGTTGAGTTCTGTCACTCAACACGTAAAGCCTCCAGAATTCGGCAGAAAGTAAGGAACGGAGTGTCTAAGCACTAGGTTCCCTCTGCCTACTCTGTTGTGTGCGGGATATAGCGTGAAGCTGATTTAATTTTATTTTTTATTATAAAGTAATTCATTTTGTTTATGTTTTATATAAATTAAATTCTTAATAATTAAGTATCGTATTAGGTATTATACGTATATTATTTTACTCACTTTATATCATTACTATTATGCTTACCAATACAAATCACGTACCACAAAAAAAATGTTTACCAAAGCGATTCCGCCTCGGACCACGACGGCTAAGCCGCTCAATCCTGATCGACAATATATATTACAAAATAAATCACGTTATATCTAGGGATGTGCTTTGTAACATAAGTAACATAGTGATACAGGTTTTAAAATGTTAAATACCTGGAAGTGGAAATCTTTCCTATCGTTCATTGCTTGTACAACCTTGACTCTATCGAGCGACAATAAATTTCTTAATCGTAGCTGCTAACTAGTATAAAATATCATCGGTACCAAAGCAGGTATCAGTCAACAACTGTAGCTTGTCTTACCAACCATGAGAAGTCTTCTAGTGTTATGTGGGCTTGTAGCCTTCATTGCCGTGGTCTCCGCTAGGGAGATCCGGGAGAAGAGGGAAGCTGATCTGGAAGTAGCAGCCTCAGGTCATCACTGGGACAAGGGCGGCGGCCATGAACATCACGGACACCATCACCACGATCACGGCGACCATGACCATAAAGGACACAAGGGGCACCATGAACATCACCATGGCAAGCATGGCCATCATCACCACGAAGGCCACAAGGGGCACCACGGCGAACATGGCGGCCACAAAAAGCATCATCATCACGATGAAGGATATCACCACCATCACGGGCATGGAGAAAAAGGAGAACATGGTCACGGCCACGATGAGCATGGTCACTGGCACAAAGGACATGATACAAAAGGACACCATGGCGTTGAGAAACATGATGAATTCAAAAAGGATAAGCATTTCCATGACCACCATGGCGAAAAGGGTCATCATTCCCATCACGGCGGACATCATCATGAGGGCGGATACAAGAAAGGTGGTCATTTCCATAAGGGACACAAACACGGTGGTCATCACGAACATCATCATGGCAAGAAGGGTCATCATGAAGATGGAGGACATCATCATCACCACAAGGGACATCATGGCGAAGGTGGTCATCATGAGCATCATCATCACCATCATGACCATGGCAAGAAGGGAGGTCATGAAGACCACAAGCACTGGGGACACAAATCTGGCCACTAAAATGTGGAGCTTAGTAGTTAACAAATTGTTAATTGTTGATTTTACATGTTTATTTTGTTATGTTTTTACTACAAGAAATAAAATCATTTTTTAATTAATTCATAGAAATATTTATTTCCATAGTATACAAATATCAAATTCAATAGAAACAAATTAATATACTATATTAATTTGTATTTTATACATCAAATATTGCTCAAATTTGATTTATCGATGAAATATTAATCTAAACTAAAGATGGTACTAATAAAAAAATATATAAAAAATTAAAATACATAATATTATTATATTATCGTAACTACGTGTAATAAAAAAAATGTTGAAATACAATTCTTAAATTAAATTAAATAAAATTTTAGTTCTATGTCGTAAAGATACTTTCTTAACTAATATATACTAACGGTAACTAACTTCCTATTTATTTAGTCATATTCATATTTAAAAACTTCTTTAAAAATCATACTTTCATAATTAAATAAGATAATTAGTTGTTGAGGCCAATCGTGGGCACGCATGGGCATAAAGTGTGATTGTAAACGCGACTAGTTGTGGGTTCGATTTCCACTCGATGAAATGAAATATTTATTTAAATCTATTATATTTCCATTTCTTCGCTCTGGTGTCCAGGCAAAGCGCTACGTTGAGTTCCGCCACTCAACACGAAATGCCTCCAAAATTTGGCGGAAAGTGGGGAACGTAGTGTTTTAACACTAGTTTGCTTCTGCCTATCCTGCTGTGTGCGGGATACAACGTGAAGAAAAAAAAAATAGTTAATTTATTTGGTTGAAGCACACTCTCTGTTTCCAATTTTATTTATTATAGAAAAACAAGAGAAAAATTAAATAAATCTTTCAAACAACTGAATACATTTACATTTTATGATGATAATAATAATAAGAGAAAATAAGAGTTAGCGATGTAAAATTACACATAAAGATAAGAACGGAGTGTTTTAACACTGGCCCTCTATCTTAACACTAAATAGAATCTCAAAAGCACAGACGACAAAAGTCTGTGGAGCATAGAAAAATATAATAAAGATAAAAAATCTATTCTTATTGAATAACAGAGAATAAAATAAAAAAAATTAATATGTTTCATAGCTTTAAGGTACAGACGAAGCCTGTTAACGCATGCATTAACAAAACGACACCCTCCGCACCGACGTGGCGTCGTCGACCGCGTTGCGGGTCCTGCGGCTGTACATTTGTATATTGCAGGGTTGCTAAACAATCAGTGAACCTCCTTTTACCATGTTTATACGAGTATTTATTTTCGTTTATTAAGATACATAGAGGCCAGTCGTGGCGCAGCGGCACGAAGTGTGACTGGTAAAAACCGACTGGTTGTGGGTTCGATCGAGGAGATGAAATATTTACTTAAATTTATATTTTCTTCGCTCTGGCGTCAAGGCTAAGCGCGGCGTTGATTTCTGCCACTTAAAATGCCTCCAGAATTCCGCAGAAAGTGGGGAACGGAGTGTGTGGGATACAGCGTGAAGCTGATTTAAGATACATATTGAGCAATGCTCTTTCATGTCTTCAATGCTCTATTGTGCATTTATATAATCATCAAAAAGTCAAACAATAAAATTTGTAAAAAATAAAAAAAATCTTATTTCTTTATCTCTAATATCTTTAATTAATTTCTAGTTAAAGATCTTACCATACATACATATAATACAAAAAATGCAACGTACATATGTTCAAAATTAAAATGTATTTTTATACATATTCCGGCTAAATTAAAAAGTAACTTGTATTAATAAATAGAGACGATCGTAGGCTCGTAGCGCAGGGTGTCTCTGTCACTGCATCGCGACGGTTGTGGGTTCGATCCTCACGCGGGGGAATGAATTATGATTTATCGTTCTGGCTGGCACTCAACACGCAATGCCTCAAAAAATTCGAGTCAAAGTAGGGAGTGTCTTATCACTAGGTTCCCTCTGCCTACACTGCTATATACGGGAAAAATAAAATATTTCGTTTGACATTTTCTTCCTATTAATACAATATTTTTATTACAATATTTACAGCGGCGTCAACCAACAATACCACCAAATAAAATAAGTAAAAAAAAATTAAAATTAAATTAGCTTCACGCTGTATCCCGCACACAGCAGGGTAGGCAGAGGGAACCTAGTGTTAAGACACTCCGTTCCCCACTTTTTACCGGATTCTGGAGGCATTGCGTATTAAATGGCAGAACTCAACGCCGCGCTTAACCTCGACACCAGAGCGAAGAAATGGAAATATAAATTTAAGTAAATATTTCATCTCCTCGAGGGGGGATCGAACCACAACCTGTCGGTTTTGCAGTCACACCCCGTGCCGCTGCGCCACGACCGGCCTATAATAAGTAATATAATAATATTACCCCGAATAAGAATCGAAGCCACAGCCACCCTGAGTACAAAAACTCACTGACATCACGAGGGTCTATGAGATGTTAGTTTATTTAGCCTAGGATTATATCTTACGACCCTTTCCACTTTCTGCCCGAATTCAAGAACACTAAATTGAATACCGTAACTCAACGCTGCACTTTATCTACCAGAGCGGATAAATAAAAAATAATCCTTAAGTGGAGATCGAAGCCACAACCACCGCTGTTTGCATTAAAACGCTGACCCACTGAGCCACAATAGCCTCAAATAATAGTTATTAAATTAAATACCGCATTGTATATTATATGCATGCATGTAATATGCAGATAGGCAACCAATAACAACCGAGTATATGTAATTTAATGCAAGGCAATGAATAAAACACAGATAATAAAATAAAACTCTTCTTTTCTAAACTCTTGTTACCAGCAGAGTTTAGAAAAGAATATTGAACAGTTCATTATCTCGAAGAGGAATCGAATTCACAACTATTGCTTTTACAGTCGCTGTGTCGCCAAAACGATCTCAAAATGTAGTAAAAAGTTTTTACAGTAGGTGTATATGTATTGTATTTGTATATTTATGTAATTTATGAGCTGTGATGTTGAGTTCCGCCACTCATCATGCAATGGCTCAAGAATTCGGCGGAAACTGAGGAACGGAAGTGGCCTAGTGCGGAACGGAGTGTCTTAATATTAGATTCGCAGGTTCCCTGCTGCGTGCAAAATACAGCGTGAAGCATTAGTGTTTTCTATAATATAAAGTATAAAATTGTACATACCTTTGTATTTATTTAAAAAAAAAACTATCCAATACAAATCTATAATAATAATAACGTATAAATAACTTTTTTAAGACAACTTTGTTAATTATCACTGGTAAATTTTTACTAGAATAACGTCACAAATGCGACTTCCATATAAAATTATATTGGATATATTATTATTACGTTTAAAATTTAAACAAACTAAAAATTATAAACTAGCTATATTTATATCACATTAAAATACAAAAAAAATATAATTTTATTTATAAAATGGAATATCCTCATGAATAATTATAATATTATAATAAATCACTCAAAATTTTTGTAATAACATCAGATTTTTAATATTTTTTTACGTATAAGAAGGCAATACATTTAAAACTTATATATCTATATGTTTTTTATGTATTGAGTCCGGAATTCTGCGAAAAGTAGAAGTAAGTGAGGAACGGATTGTCTTAACACTAAGCTCCCAAAGTCCCTCAGCCTACCCTGCTATGTGCGTGTAATGTGTAAATATGAAGATATTCTTAATAGATAAATTTTGCTAATAATAATAGAAAGTATGCAATCCTAAACTACTCAGAACAAATAGTCATAGCATAAAAGATATTTAATAATCAATAATTGAAATTAAATAGTTAACCTTGACAATACAGTACAGCCAAGCACTTGCCGCAATCATTGCCTAATATTGCTACTGTGAAAATTGATCGGCAGTGTTTATAAAACGTTGTTGACTATAATAATATCCATATAATAAGTGTCAGTAAAAATAACAACAAGCAGCATCATGAAGGTGGCTCCCTTATTGGGTTGCCTCATAGCCCTTGTTGCTTTAACAAGTGCACGGGATATCCGGGAAAAGCGTGCAGCCGATCTCGAAGCTGCAGCTTCACATCACGAGAAAGGGGGAGGTAAGGAACACCACGGACACCATCATCATGAACACGGCGGTAAACACCACAAGGGATACAAAGGACATCATCACCACGAACATGGCAAGAAAGGACACCATGACCACGAGGGCCACAAAGGGCAACATGAACATCACGGAGGACATAAAAAACACCACCACCATGACGATGGCCACCACCACGAACATCATCACGGTGAAAAGGGCGAGAAAGGCCACGGATTTGAAGAAAAGGGGCATTACCATAAAGGACACTCTACCAAGGGTCACCACGGAGTTCATAAAATAGACGAATTTAAGAAAGACAAACATTTCCATGACAAACATGGAGAACATGGCTTTGAAGAAGGCTATGGTGGGCATCATCACGAACATGGCCACAAAAAGGGTGGTCATTTCCATAAGGGTCATGACCATCATGGACACCACGAACACCATCACGGTAAGAAGGGTCATCATGAGAAAGGAGGACACCACCATAAGCACAAAGGTCACCATGATGAGGGTGGACATCATGAGCATCATCACCACCACAGCGGGCACGGCAAAAAGGAAGGCCATGATGATCACAAGCACTGGGGATTTAAAAAGGGTCATTGATACCTTTTTCGTAGTTGTTGTAATATTTTTCACGATTGTTATTGAATGTAATTTAAATACGTTAAAGTAGCACATGTAAATAAACACTTATTTTAATATAACTTCGTCTCTTTTTTCGCACTTGAGGTTAATGCTGTTAGCGACACCGGGTGGGGAACGAGGAAAGATTGCACTTTGTTCCTGAAAGATTTGCAATACTAATACCTCTACGTGACTTCTTGAGAGGTCGACGGCGGCAAGGACGTCCCCTGCGGGACTCAACCTCGTGATTTCGGCTTGCGGCCGTCGACTGGGATACAACTATCTTAAGTACTTGCAGTTATATTCAAAATATATTGAATGATAGCCAACTATAATCAATACCTTAAGAGAATAGCATCATATTTTCATTATAGATATAAAAAAATATAAAGTTTAAAACAACATTTACGAACAAGAATAATGAAATAAATTTTAAATTATAAAATATTATTCTTTGGCAAATTGAAAATATTTTCAAATTGCTTTAAATTAGTATTAGCCAAACCTAGAGAACTAAAATCGTCAGTAATCGACTTTAAAGCCTCAGTTAGCAACACACAATAATCGATACTTAAATAATTGTCGATTGAGACAGAATATATGGGCTCCGTATGCAAATTGTCTTGTACTAAAATAAAAAAAGGCCAGTCGTGGCGCAGTGGCACAAAGTGTGACTGTAAAACCGACTGGTTGTGGGTTCGATTCCCACTCGAGAAGATGAAATATTTATTTAAATTTATATTTCCATTTCTTCGCTCTGGTGTCGAGGCAAAGCGCGACGTTGAGTTCTGCCACTCAACACGCAATGCCTCCAGAATTCGGCAGAAAGTGGAGAACGAAGTGTCTTAACACCGGTTTCCCTCTGCCTACCCTGCTGTGTGCGGGATACAGCGTGAAGATGATTTTATTCTTTTTTTTTTATTAATAATAAAAAATTTTATTTTTGTGTATTTTTTGATAATTTTAATAAGTGTCTAAATACTTCTGTCCAGTTTTAGCCATAATAGCTTCCTTTCATTAAATGTAGAAATGCAATTTATATGAACCTTTGACATTTGTTATTTCGACAAAATAAGCTAACTTCAAATAGTTTCTAACAAAGTTAATTAAAAGATCTTTAGCAATTCATAAAATAAATTTAAAAAGAAATAGCTGTCTGTTGTAATTGTAAAAAAATATAAGAAATCTTGAACCTCTTAACAATTAGCTTAAGAAATGCAGATGTTTTCATTAAAGAATTCGCGCCATTTTTAATCAAAATGGCGAGAAAAAAATATATTGTGTTGTATGTGTTGTATTAGTTTTGGCATTAATTATTTTGATTAAATATTAATATTAATACCAAGCGTAATGCTTAACACGTATAGAAATCGTTCTTTATATAAGCTTCTAATTAGAAATATTACGATTAGTCGATAATTTGTTAAGAAATAATCACAAAATAAAAACGAAATAAATGTTTTTGTAGCAGAAATAATGGCGGTTTAATTTTTTTTATCTCTCTATTTTATGAACCACTACAAAATGATGTAGTATGATTTTTAAAGATAAAATTATTAAGGGCAGAACTCCATACATAAAACTAAGGGATGAAAAACAATTGAGAGTATGCCGTGTGGTTATTAGATATATCTTTCTAACTGGAGGTTTCGATGAAAGTTTTTGGATTATGTTATTACTTTGTGAGATATTCGTTTCTAAATTGGTAAAAATGTGCCCCCTCCTCCTGTAACTTTTCAACTACGGAAAGGAAAATTGTAGAAAAATTGGGATTAGAATTTAATTAAATCTTCAAACAGAAATTGGCTTAAAAGGATTATGATAAGTCGAATTGAGAACCTCCTCCTTTTAATCTAATATTTTATAGTCCTTGTTTATAATTTGTTATTAAAATCAAATAAATCAGCTTCACGCTGTATTCCTCGCACAACAGGATAAGCAGAGGAAACCTAGTGTTAAGACACTCCGTTCGCCACTTTCCGCTGAATTCTGGAGGCATTGCGTGGGGAGTGGCGGAACTCAGCGCCACGCTTTGCCTCGACACCAGAGCGAAGAAATTAAAATATAAATATAAATAAATATTTCACTTCTTCGAGTGGGGTCGAACCCACAACCAGTCGATTTTACAGTCACACTTTGTGCATCTCCGTCACGACTGGCCTCAATTAATTTGTCAATAATGATTATAATTAATTCTTCTAATGTAATCTTATACAAGTAACTATATTATGTCAGCATTTTATTATATATTTGTCTTATATAATCTGTGTTAATCGTTTATAGTAAATTGATAATAATTGAAATTTTGTTCTAGAAATAAAGATTTTTATAAAACAGTCGGTAAAAAATGGCATATCAAGAATAATGTAATGGCGGTGGTAGTGATGTATGTTTCTGTTTGCTGCTAAAGAATTATTCACAGGTGAGTCCGACTAGCTCATGGCCAGCTTTAAATATCTCTTAAATATAATACTTTTTCGAAAACATATAAAAAATTGAACGTAGCGAGATTTGAACCCTCATTTTGTTTTAAATGTATTTTCGGCTTTAAATATGCTTATCAATGTCAAATATCCATCTCCGGTCCGTCCGCAATATACAGGAAAAGCACAATTATTAAGAGTTTGTATTTACGATATCCCTAAAACTACAATTCCGATCGCAAATCTGACGACTGCTACACCTTTGCTGAGAATGATGTAATTAGTGAAAATATCCCCGGCTTAATATCACATTAGCTTCAGTAGGTGAAGGATTTAACGTGACGTTAGATGAAGCCATAAATCTAGTGTGAGGTGTGACATCGCTAAGCCCTCGCCCGCTCATTAATTAGTGTAAAAGCATTATCGTCAGAATATATCTTATCTATAGGTTGTGTGTCCGAAAAATCACCCGAATTAAGAAAACGAGAGGCCGTTCATTAAAAAGACTAATCTATTAAAAGTCTATGTATAAATATTATAAATATAAATAAAACGCGTACAGAATATATGAATGAATACAGATGTAGAATGAAATTTCTCGTTACACATGGATGTACTGTATAAGAATATTTTATTTATAGTAGACCGTGGATTAGACCACTGAGCCTAAATGCGAAGCATAGTGCCATGAAAATATGCCGATATGGGAGGTACAAAAGTCCGGTATATTTGTGATTTGTGTGTTAGTCATTAATATTGTATGTTACAAAAAAAATATTTCGAATTTATTTTATGTTAGATCCTATACAAGGTGTGTGGGTTTTGTGTTAATTTTTTGGGGAATTTATGAATAATTTAAATTTTGTTATGCTTTTTCCGTAGCTAGATTGTTAATGATTACCATTTCCGATTCACCTCGGTCTACTCTATATTTAATAGGTCTAGGTTTTCACTTTTTGTTTCAGTTTCTTGCCTTTTTTCGAATAGCAGAGTAGGCAAAGTGAACTTTTGAGGATTTTAAAACACTCCGTTGTTCTTTTTCTCCAGAAACCGAAGACATAACGTGTTGAATGGTGAAACACGCCACACTTTTTCTTGTCTATAATAATGATTTAATTATAATCATACTACTACAGAATCATAACCACCGTCTTGCTTCAGAAAGAATAAAAATGGTAGTACAAAGAACAAACATATTTGTACAATGTATTTGAATACAAAAGTTTTGAAAGGTTCTTACTACAGTAAAGCAATAAAAATATTGAAAAAATATGAAGCAAGTAGCGTACTCTGGCAATAAGTGTTCTTTCTTAGCGACAATTGTTACAGAAACGCTAACAACAGAAGCTGTAACAACAGTGTAGAAATTTTTAATGTGTTTTACTTTGATAAGATAATTGAACTCTTTATCAAAAGTGGCAAAATTTCGTATAAGTAAAATATTGTATTAATCCATATTCTTCGAGCTTATCGTTTAACCATGCAAATACGTAATACTTAAATGCTTACACAGTTCCAGTTAAACATTTGAACTTTTAAATTCTAATGAAATAAATACTAGTAATCATAAATTCTAAGATTTGATATAAAACTCAGATAAGACTATATCTAATAATAGTGTGTATCGTTTTAACGTTATTTGTTTGTGATTTTTCATGATATTCTAAATATTTGTTTTTTTTTTCAGCTTTATATATCTCGTCATTCAGCTTTATGAATTCAGGACTTAATGAGTAACCTGTAATGTTTACTCTCTCTGACTTTCTCTCTCATTCTTTGTAAACATAATGTTTTGCTCTAAAGAGTTTTTTATATAAAGAGGAAAAATATTTATCTTACAGTTACGATATATTATTTTTTTCATTCAAACAGGAAACCGTATATAAAATACAGCATACTCGTATTAGCCATTGTTGTCTTAAAATATTTTTCTGTTATACTTTCTCGAATAAATGTGTAAAAATATATTATTTTCCTTACCTTTCGTATTTATTTAATACCATTGCTTACAACTGACTTATCACGGTATCAAAAGACATTAAATTTTCTTTTTATATCTGTCTGTAAGTAGAAACTATTGAATTAATTATTTTCTATTGCCTATCGAACAATCGAGATCAAAAGACTTCAAACCTTAACTTATTAAGCTCTTTAGAAATGATATTTTTACTGTAAAATTTAATTACCTGTTCCAATAATTTCAATTAAAAATGAAATGATTACTAATTTTAAGACACATTCAATAAAAAAATAAGATAAAAAAGCTTTATTTTCTAATAAATAATTATTATAATTTAATGTTTTTAAATACTTATTAAATAACATTATCTACCATAATAGCAATAAATGTAAATTCAGGTCATTTTGAATTGTCCCATTTTCAATATCAATGTGCTATTAATAAATAAATATTTGACCAGACATTGTGTGTACGATATTGCAAGCCATGTCAATGTGAACAGTATAAAGTTCAATTCGTGGACACTTTGGAAGCCTTTAATGGCCTTTTTTATACCCATATTTTTTGTGGTGTTCATGTCCTTCTTTCTTAGCGTGATCGTGATGGTGATGATGGTGTTCATCGTGTCCTGCGGAGTCCTTGTGTCCTTTATGTTCATGGTGGTGCCCTCCTTTTTCATGGTGACCCTTTTCTCCATGCTCATGTTCATGATGTCCACCATCATGATGACCCTTCTTGAAGTGACCACCTTTTTTATGCCCATGTTCTTCATGAAACCCACCATGCTTCTCTTCATGGCCAGAATCTCCTTCTTCATCAAAGAAGTGTTTATCTTTTTTAAACTCGTCAACTTTATGTATTTCGTGGTGACCTTTAGTGGAGTGTCCTTTATTATAATGACCTTTTTCTTCATACTTGTGGCCTTTTTCTCCTTTTTCACCCTTATGATGTTCATCATAATGTCCATCTTCGTCATGATGTTCTTTTTTATGTCCGCCGTGATCGTCATATTCACCTTTATGGTGTTCTTTATCGTGATGACCTTTCTTCCCTTCCTCGTGGTGATGATGACCTTTGTAGCCTTTGTGACCTTTCTCTCCATGCTCATCATCATGATGGGCATGATGTTCCTTGCCACCACCTTTCTTAAATTCGTGATTTTTACTTTCTTTTTTGTGTTCAGTAGCGGCATCTTCTTGATCGCTTAATTCTTCTTTTCTCGGTAATTTATCTTCTTTCGAAGAAAGTCGTCTTGCATGAGCGACGGCAATTAAAGTCACCAAACCTATGACTAATATTAACCTCATGCTTAAAATTTTGAGAGACGGCTTGGTGCAGATCAACTGTATTTGAAATTGACGACATTACTGATAGCGCAGTAGTTTTATATAAGGAGTTGAGTAACCGTCGCCAAGTAGCGCGTCGCGAGACAATCTCAATAGTTCATTGTCGCAAGAGCGCAGAACTATTTCTGGTATAAAATCTAACTATTGTGCATGCTCAATATTGTTATATACAACTATCTACGTTTATTCATAACAATACATTTATTCATAACAATATTTGTCGACGTATATAAATTGCCTTGGAATAGGTATAGTTATTTTATAACATGAGAGAAAACCTCAAAAAAAAAGAATATATGTATGTATATACTAAATCTTCTTAAACGCATAAAATATACCTTTTTTAGATTTACGTATTTCTTTTTGTAATTGTAAATATAACTTGTATTTAATTAAATTTTCTTGCTCTTGTTTTATGATATATGTATGTATATCATTATTATTATAAGAAATCTTAAAATAGACATCTACTATATTACTTAGATATGAACTTAATTAGAAACTTTTAATTAAATCATGAAATTTGCTATTTATCATTTTTATTATATTACCTACCCTTGACCTGGACTCACTTGTTGTTCAATTATTCAAGGCTGGAATTTCGTAATATTTATTACTTATTGTCCAAATATAACATAATATTTATCAAAGAAGGTGAGACCAGTCGTGGCGCAGGGGCACAAAGTGTGACTGTGAATCGACTAGTTGTGGGTTCGATCCCCACTCGAGAAGATGAATTCTGCCACTCAACACGCAATGCCTCCAGAATTCGGCAGAACGTAGGGAACGGAGTGTCTTAACACTAGGTTCCCTCTGCCTACCCTACTGTGTGCGGCAGCGTGAAGCTGATTATTTATCAAAGAAAATATACTTGGACAAGTTAGTGAAGTAAAAATTTAGGACGAATCAACATCGACACTCTGTTAAATTGCATAATTTGTATTATCATCTATAAAATTTCATTACTTTAAGATTAGTTTTTATTATATAGACTAGAAATATTCTAATTATAAAGCACAATAGAAAATTCAATAAAAAACATGAATGTTGTATATTTTATTTTGAATTATTTCTATCTGTATGTAGAAATAATAAAATTTATTTTCAACCCAATGTCCAACAATCGATCCTTTATTTTATTTAAATTAATTAAAACACAAAATATATGATACACATATGATTAATAAAAGATATATTAAAATAAAATTCTTTAACTGGATTAATCGCGTTAAGTATTAAGTAACTTTTTATTTTAAATTTTTGGAACGCCGACGTTTCGACGACATGTATAGTTTACACTCAAATATAAGCGGCTAATCTCAAAATGGTTAAAAAGTTTAATTTAAAATGTGTTGAAATCGTGAATTTCAAAGATTTTAAATAAAAGATATGATCTTTCAACTCCATGTTTTATCTGGTACATTATATTACGCGTTGCGCCAGAATTCGAAATATGGTGTGCTCAGTGGGAATTGGAATTGTCTTAACACTAGGTAACTCAGGTAACCTCTGCTTACTCTGCTATGTGTTGAATAGAGCGTAAAGCTAAAAAAATCACTTAAATCAAGTCGGACTCGCTCACTGAGGCTTCCGTTCCAATTTCAAGATTGCAGGTCAACGGATCTGTAAAGTTGTACTTTTCAGATGTTTTCTTTATTTGTATTGCAAGTTCTCACTTTGTGCCGAATTTCATAAATATAGGTCCACGAGAAGAACCCTACAAGTTTTGATTACGCGGCGAATATCAAACTCTATGGATAAATACTAGTAGCATCATTTATTTCAAAGGACCATAGACCTGAATATTTGATATTAATTTTAGCTTGATACATTCACACGATCTCGAGATAAATGGTCTTGACATACAGAAGAACGGAGAGCTAAGTGATTCTATACGATAGTGTTTCGTTTTTACCTTTTGATTCACGAAACTCGAAACCACGAAAATGGTTGATGATTTTATAGGGGTTCCTTTTTTTTGCTATTCCAGAACCCAAAAAAATATATAAGAAAGAGGAAAACGAAAAAATGAAGTGATTAAACTTAAGTTAGCTTAAGTAAGTTTTAAAACTGCACTATGTCGCTTTAGAGCGCGTAACTAAAAATGATGCATTTCCCCAAGTGAGAACCCAACACAAATCCACATTTTTACCAATCAGACTCAGTGTCACTGCGCCATTATAGGATTTTTTATATTTAACTGTTTTTGTGATTGTATGAAGCAAAAGTTTGATGAAGCAAAGGGTTTCAAACACTGTTTGTAACTATGTACATAAGTAACATAATTGTACGTAGCGACTCAGCCAAGGCTATTGTTACGTTGATTGATACCAAAATTGTATTGTCACTAAATACTTAATGCCTCCAGAATTCAACGGAAAATGGAGAACGGAATGTTTTAACACTAGGCTTCCTCTGCCTACTATGTTACATCGGGATACAGCGTGAAGATGAAAAAAATATACAAGCATTACTTAAGCCCTTATAAAGCTTTGCATATTTACTTTGACGTATATTAGATTTTTGTGGGTAAACATTTAAATAAAACGTGTTTGATTGTACTCATAAAGCTTTTGAGTTCTTTATACTTCCAGCTAAAAGTGCTGATTTTGACAAACTCTTACACAAAGCTTATAAAATATCCGCAATATCCCGAAAGTAGGGTTCATCATTCATCATTAAATTTTGGTGCTATATGAGCGTAATCTTTTTAGAAGTTTAACAGTTTTTAAAAAGAATATTTTTGTGAACAGCGGTAGGAAGACGTTGTCATTGTTGTGTGTAATCATATATTTGCTTCTTGTGGCCATTATCTGATGACATTTCAGATCAGATGATGATGATAGAAGAATTCCTTCATCATTACATTTAGAGATATTTTTTAAAATATTATGGATTATATAAAGCTGACGGTGGAGTAACTAATTATTCGGGTAAGCTGTTAAATTACGCGACTCATAGTATACATACTTACTTATTATTTAAAATCTGTTAATTTTGTTATCACTGCTAGCCAAGATATTTATAGATTACTACTTAATACAAATTAATTAATTGAGGCCGGTCGTGCCGCAGCGGCACGAGGTGTGACTGCAAAACCGACTGGTTCTGGGTTCGATTCCCACTCGAGGAGATGAAATATTTACTTAAATTTATATTTCCATTTCTTCGCTCTGGTGTCGAGGTTAAGCGCGGCGTTGAGTTCTGCCACTCAATACGCAATGCCTCCAGAATTCGGCAGAAAGTGGGGAACGCAATGTCTTAACACTAAGTTCCCTCTGCCTACTCTGCTGTGTGCGGGATACAGCGTGAAGCTAATTTAATTTAATTTTTTTTTTTTTACTTAATACACTGAAAAAAGCTACGAATGAGCTGAATTCTAACATTTTGTGCATTCTAACCTTTTTTCTCCAGGGAAAGAGTATAAGAAGTCCTCATAACATATGATAGTATCCTTTTCAATCATCATCATCATCTTCATCAGAATTGTCATCATCTTGTAAAATTCGCTAAGAAAAGTTTAGCGGGATTGAAAATCTGTTTCTTTGTTTGATTACCTTTTCCTTTCCATTTTCTTCTTGTTATTTTTAAAATACTAGTATTGGTTTGTAGGCAAACGCAGAAGTGAGTACATCATTTTCTTTGACACATCGTTTTAACATAGTGGTAAATTTCTAATTCACGGGCATAAAAAACAAATATATTTGTGTTTACATCCTCGATACCAGCCCTACCAGCCCTTTGCTCTTTGTAAGATCCTGAAATGCAGTTCTTCCTTGAGATCTTTCTTTTAAACGAAAGTTTAAAAGAAAGATCGTAAGAAAAACGATATTACAACGATAAAGTTTGCTCGGAGATTCGTTTTACCGTGGCACAACCAGCCCCACTTCAAAAGCACAATTTAGTCCATTTATATAGCATGATACTTTTTTCATATTTAAAAAAATACACCATGTAAACTAACATTCCCAGATAATAACTGCTACTCAGTACTTGCCAGTAGCGCAATTGAATTGGCCGCCGCGTGTGCCGAACTAATCAGTATTACACGAAACAATATACTTGTATATCTATCTCTATCTGCTTTCGATGTATTTGTGTGGGTACAACTCAACCCGACACTCTCCCTCAATTATAAAAAAAATTAAAAAAAAATTAGCTTCACGCTGTATCCCGCACACAGCAGGGTAGGCAGAGGGAACATAGTGTTAAGACACTCCGTTCCCCACTTTCTGCCGGATTCTGGAGGCATTGCGTGTTGAGTGGCAGAACTCAACGCCGCGCTTAACCTCGACACCAGAGCGAAGAAATGGAAATATAAATTTTAAGTA
>JAATLQ010022892.1:0-20111 GCA_013421005.1 Heliconius erato x Heliconius himera | reverse complement strand
TGTGACTGTAAAACCGACTGGTTGTGGGTTCGATCCCCACTCGAGGAAATGAAATATTTACTTAAATTTATATTTCCATTTCTTCGCTCTGGTGTCGAGGTTAAGCGCGGCGTTGAGTTCTGCCACTCAACACGCAATGCCTCCAGAAATCGGCAGAAAGTGGGGAACGGAGTGTCTTAACACTGGAGGTTCCCTCTGCCTACCCTGCTGTGTGCGGGATACAGCGTGAAGCTGATTTGTATTAATAAATAATTTAATATGTTAATTTTTCTTTAATACTATATTCATATGAGGCCAGTCGTAGCGCAGGGGCACAAAGTGTGACTGTAAAATGTTGGGTTCGATCCCTTATATTTTCATTTCTTCGCTCTGGTGTCGAGACAAAGCGCGGCGTTGAGTTCAGCAACTAAACACGCAATGCCTCCAGAATTCGGCGGAAAGTGTGGAACAGAGTGTTTTAACACTAATTTCCCTCTGCCTACCCTGCCGTGTGCAGAATACAGCGTGAAGCTGATTGGGTTTAATTTTTTTTTTTTGTTTCCCCATTCTGCATTTTGTTATCTTGTAGTATATTATTAGTTATTTTTTATTTAAATAACATATCTTTATTCTGAGCAAACGAACTGTTTTATTTTTGTGAATATACTTGCATACTGTAATTTATACACTGTGTTAGTGATTCAGCGTTACAAAGATGTTGGGCAATATACATACATACAGTGAAAGGTGGATGAAGCGAAAAGGACCATTATGATAATTGACGTGAAAGAGCTCTCTGTTACATTTTAAATTGATACATTTAATCTCATATTGAAAAAAACATTGTAAGTTTTAAAAAAGTAACCTTTTTCTACATATTCTCCTTTTTTCCGCAAATAATACTCTGTGTATTTTACTATACTCTTGTACTTCTTGTATTTCTTTTTCCTTTTTAATTTGTACGCTTTATAAAAAAATCTGTGTTACTGCTTCATTCAAATGTCTTTAGAAACAAGACTTATATATGTCATCTGTTTTAGAAATAGGTTTGGAGTTTATTTGTACGCGGTTTCGTAGCGGCGTAATTTATATAGCTTATTAAAAAATTATCATCAATTTATTTGAAAATCTTTATCGTTTTGACTTCGAAGTAAGAAGCAAGGACTGTGGAAGTGCGCATTAATGCCGCATATTATAGAGGTTTATAGAGACCTTAAACATTAAACATACTGGGCGCTGGTGCTGTCCTGCAACGCGATGGAACCTGCATCCGCTTGGTGAAGCCATGGAATGCTAGTGTATTTCTTTCTAATATTTGATTTTAATTCAACTACCACCGCCTTTCCGCCGAATACTGAAGGCGTTGCGTGTTAAGTGGCGGAACTCAATATCGTGCTTTGCCTCGACACCAGAGTGAAGAAATGTAAATATAAATGTAAATAAATATTTCATTTCCTCGATCGAACCCACAACCAGTCGATTTTATAGTCACACTTTGTGCCGCTGCGCCACCACTGGCCTCTTATTCCTTTCTAGTACCTACTCGTATTAAAAAAAGGAGCCTGTCGTGGCACTAAGGCATATGAATGTAATTGCAACGTGACGTGATGTGATGGGTTCGATCCCTATTCGAGGGAATGACATATTATTTATTAATATTTCCATTCCTGCACTCTGGCACTAAGGTAAAAGCCCGGTGTTAAGTTCCGCTACTCAACACGCAATGCCTTGAAAAAATCAGCGGAAAGTGGAGAACGGAGTGTCTTCAAACTAGGTTCCCTTTGCCTACTACGTTCACACCATATACTGCATTTATATATTTTTTATAAAAAAAAATATAACTTATTTAACTGTCACTAGTTAATATCCTACCTTGTAATAATAATCTATATTTACTGAACTATAGCAATATTCTTTAAACATTAAGGTCAGCTAAATAAATGTGACTACGTTCAATATAGGACGCATTTTGCGCAACAAGCAAACTTTATAGCTCCTTCACATTTCAAGGCCTTGATACAATTGATGCTAAATTATTTAAAATTCTACTACTTGTATTAAATAATATTTTTATTCTTATAAAACTGTATTATTTGTTCTATATAACATATTATGTTAAAAATAAAAATAACGTTTTAATATTTTAAATATTTGTAATTTTCCTAACTTTTTAAAATAAATCAAATCAGCTTCACGCTGTATCCCGCACACAGCAGTCACTCCGTTTCCCACTTTCTGCCGAATTCTGGAGGCATTGCGTGTTGAGTGGCAGAACTCAACGCCGCACATAACCTCGACACCAGAGCGAAGGTGCGAAGTAGTGCGGGTAGCGAAGAGGAGGAGGGAAGGAATATAAATTTAAGTAAATATTTCCTTTCCTCGAGTGGGGATCGAACCCACAACCAAGTCGGTTTAACAGTCACATTTTGTGCCGCTGCGCCACGGCTGTCCTCACGTTATTTACTACACACGTTATTTGCTAAAGCCATACATTATTTATTTACTATATTTCATTTACGAGATAACAGTATAGCCAAAGTTTTTGTACTAATTTAGTACAAAAACTTAACTTAATAATCAATAATATTAGTATGTGATAGAGGTGCGATCTAGATATTTTCATATAATAACAGCCGACAGGGTGGCCAGCTGCGGTCACCCAAGGCCCACTTACGTAACCATGCTTAATTCATACAGTGCAAAACTACGCCACGGAATGTAGTTTACCTACCTTCCATGTTGTATAGTATAGGGCACGTCTGCTGTTTTGGCTCATAGAGTAATATTGTATTTAATATTTATCTCATTAATATGTGATGGAAGTGCGATCTAGATATTTTCATATAATAGCATTCGATCTGTTTTGGTTTATTGGTTGATATTGTCTTAAATATTTAATTATATTTTTAATGTAGCAGGGTAGGCAGAGTGAACCTAGTGTTAAGAGCTAAGCTCCTTTCCACAGTTTTCGTTTTTTAATTTTCGAAACAATGTGCGTAAAATGGTAGAACGTGAATCGCGTGCTTTATCTTTTTCTAGAGCGGGGAAAAAAAATCTCCCAGTGACAATTGAATCCACAACCGTCAAGTTTACAGTCGGTCGCTGTGCAATTGAGCCACGACGGTCTTATATTTATTTATTAAAATTTATAGTTCGCACGGTCACCACTGTTTTTTTTTTATTATAGAATTAAGATCTTTTTTTGGCCAAACAGAAATTTCACATATTTTTACAAAACAAAACTTTACATATTTTTAAATATATCTATAAGATGAAATTTTACAACTATAACTTTAAAACATTAATATGTTATTTCAGTGATCAAAATGACACCTAACGTAAAATTAATAAGAATTCTAACAGTATTTTGGGCTATCGGCCTCCTGGACTACACAAGACTTATCGCAGTGTCGCCCTTAGAATATTATTATGTAGTTGACAACCGCCGGACGCGAGCTATTTGCCATCGCACACATCTCACAGCTCACTGATTGTTTTGACACAGACATTAAGCAAAATTGTCTTAGACATATTTATATAATATAAATATTTAAGGAGGCCAGTCGTGGTGAAGGGGCACAAAGTGTGACTGAAAAACCGACTGGTTGTGAGTTCGATCCCCTCTCGAGGAGATGAAATATTTATTTATATTTTCATTTTTTCACTCTGGTGCCGAGGCTAAGCACGGCGTTGAGTTCTGCTACTCAACACGCAATGCCTTCAGAATTCGGCAGAAAGTGGGGCACGGAGTATCTTAACACTAGGTTCCCTCTGCCTACCCTTGTGTGCGGGATACAGCGTGAAGCTGATTTATGATTTTAACATATTTAAATGTTACTATAGAGATTATTATACATATATTCTTTTCTAATTTGTAACAACTTATGAATCCAAACTGCAAACATCACAAGTACTTTCATTATTTATATATACATAATATATAGCGATTTCATTTCGAAATGCTTAACTCGTTACGAAACTCCGTCTATGCGATTCCATTGCAAGAGCTCTACAAACGTATCCAGACACTAGAACTTTTCCCTCTAATTAACGGAAGTACTTATATTTCGCTTATAATTGCATACTTCACCGGCTGATGACTGTCAAAGTGCAGGCTATTCATTTGAACAAGTGGTATTTTGTATCATATTATGTGTAAATATAAATATATATATTCATATATTGTCAGTCTGGCTATATAGTATTATTATTGTTATATAGAGTTTTAGTTTATAATTTTATGCATAGAGTGCAAATTTCCCGTTCCCCACTTTCTGCCGAATTCTGGAGGCATTGTGTGTTGAGTGGCAGAACTTAAATCTGCGCTTTGCCTCGAGACCAGAGCGAAGAAATGGAATTATAAATTTAAGTAAATATTTCATCTCCTCGAGTGGGGATCGAACCCACAACCAGTCGGTTTTACAGTCACACTTTATTCTGCGCCACGACCGGCCTCCTATATGTATATATAATAATGAAAGAACTCGTGATGTTTGCAGTTTGGATTCATAAGTTGTTACAAATTAGAACAAAATATATTGTTTAACAATATCTATAGTAACATTTAAATATGTTGATAAAGAAATCAAAATATTAAAATGTTGCTTTCTTAGATATATTTTCGGTTTTGTTTAACCAATTTTAGAATACCTAATCAGTATATAAAAAATAGGTGAGTCAAAATATAAGCCGTAAATTTGAATTAGTCTGCTCTGGTCTAGCCGCACATATCTCAATTGTTTATTGTTTATACAGTAAAAGAGGTAACATTTCTGATGCCAATGGTGGTGTATAACACTAACACGTGACTGTAAAACCAATGGGTTGTGGGTTAGACTCCCACTGAAGGAAACGAAATATGTAAAATTTTCATTTTTTTCTCTGGGAAGCGGAGTCTCTTAATACTAGAGGAGCGAAGAGCGAGAAGCTGTAAAAAGAATAAATCGACGGAACTTACTTTGTTTTTTCATTATATACATGTAATTGAAATTGTTTAGGCGTTTATTATATTATTTTTACATAGATATATTAAAATAAATAGTCTGGACTGACATCTGCTCTGGCTTTTATATGCCGCACATATCTCAATTGTTTATTGTCTATGTAATAATAGAAGTAACATTTCTAATATAAATGCACTATTGTTATTCAGAAGATGTCCCATTATAATTCCCTTTGTTGAAGCAGGAAATAAAAAATCGTTTAATTT
Source organism: Heliconius erato x Heliconius himera (assembly GCA_013421005.1). Taxonomy (NCBI): domain Eukaryota; kingdom Metazoa; phylum Arthropoda; class Insecta; order Lepidoptera; family Nymphalidae; genus Heliconius; species Heliconius erato x Heliconius himera. The sequence goes on along the minus strand of JAATLQ010022892.1, from coordinate 14,923 downwards.
TTAGATTGTATCAACAATGACCGAAGATTAGACGTTTTAATTCATGAATACTTAATACCTGTAATTATATTTTTTTTGTATAAAGTTAATAGTTGAAAGGGTTATACGGTTGTAATTTATTGATTTTCATTTTAGGGTCAGGATTTAGGGCAACGAAAAAAAAAGTATTGTTTGTACCTGATGAATAGCAAAGTAAGGGTTAGGTTTACTTGCATATATTATTTACTAGCGGCCTTTTTATTGCGGCATTTGCCAACAGATTGATACATTTATTCATGACACTACGTGGCTGTATGATAGGACGTCATCGGCGGCAAGGGCGCCCCTCGCGGGACTCTAGCCTATGTTTTCACTGTAAAGTGAGCGTTGAATTATTTTAATTTTACTTTTTCTCAAAAAGTATACGTCCAAATTACATGCTATGAAAATCGTAGATTATCTTCATTAAATTTTCTTAATGATTAAATAACTTTTGCTCGTAACTTTCACAAATGCATACAATTAATTATACATGTGAAACAAAAATCGATGAAATATCATCTTACGATTTTCTATTATTTTTTTTATCACAAAATGCGTTATTGTCATTTATTTATAACAGATAGATATATGGTGTCGCGGACTTTTTTTCGATATAATAAAATGTAATATTTTTGTCATACAATGTACTGACGTATAATTAACTATGTGCGCAGCGAACGTGCTTAAAGCAATTCGATGGTATTCCTTATTGTTATTTCGTTATTTAAGGGTAACTACGATTTACACCGTAATGTTATATAGCACTTCTGAAGAGTGTAGCTTTCATACAAAACAAAAATTAAGTAAATCAGACCAGTAGATCGGGAGATCTTAGCGTTTAAACAAACAAACGAACGAACGAACGAACGAAGAAACAAACGAACGAACGAACGAACAAACAAACTCTCCCGCTTTATTATATTAGTTAATTATATTATTACAGATTTTACTTCTTCCTTACGTATATACGCTAGTGTTCTGCCTAGTAGTACGCTAGTATAGTGCCTCTATTTATTTTTATGAGGTCAGTTATGAGCATTTTTCAATTTCAATTTCAATTTTTTTATCAGTCCTACATTTTATAAACCTTACATTTTCTCTCTTATTTCGAACATATTAAACCAAAATTATAAATATTTTCCTATAGACGTGATGTTTATTAATTTTATGATTTTTTGTTGAATTACATTTTCACATTGATTGGCGGAGCTCAACGCCGCTGTAGGTCATGAAAACAATAAATATATTCCCGATATTGAGAACGGAACTATTCATTTATTCATAAAATTAGTACCAATGCGTCACGAAGGCCTCATAATGAAAATAACTAAAGAATAAAAACATACTTTAAGTGATAAGAACATGTCATTGTTATAATGTAACAATAGAGTAAACATATTTTATATACCTTAAAAAACAAACACTCAAAACCACAATTCATTAAGTACATACATATTTTTTGTGAAAAAAACCAGTAAATATGTACTGGTTGTTCATAGAATACTATCATACTTTTTTTTAAAAAACCGTATCTCGCATATCGTAGGGGAGGCATAAGGAAGGTTCCCTATGCCTCCCCTACGATATGTTAACACTACGATCCCCAATTTACGCCAATCTACGAAATCTACGAAATCTTCAAGAAATTTCTTGTGAAGTGGTGGAACTTTAATGAAGTTTTTTAACCAAGTGAGGAATCTCCATAGCCGACGCGTTTACAGTTAAACCCTGTGCCTACAACGGCCTTTTCTTCTCCGTTGTAATTTGCTGATGTTATTGATAGAATTAAAACTAGAATTGTGCTGACTGACACACAACTCTAGTTTTAATTCTATTGAGAGAATAGGTGAGGCCACATCGTGTGGGATTGAATAACTAATAAATTTATGATAACTAATATCAATTGAAAAATAAAAGGTGATATGAATATATATATACACATATGTACTTTTATAACATTAAAATATATATTTTTAAATAGATATACTATAATACGCCTTAAATGATTAAAAAAATATTTTCACATTAACAGCCAATTTTACAAACCAAAAAGCAAAAGAAAAGCAATTTACAAATTCTCACTGCAACTGCAAGGCTAAAAATTAATATAAAACCAATCGAATATAAACTTTTTTCCATTGTATTAAAGTTAAATATTATAATTTGCATCTTATCGTTCAAACATATACGACATATACTCAATGCTTGAATTTATCAAAATAATTGTAACAATTACAAATCAATTTGACATTGGGGGGTCTTAGCGCGGCCATTTTGAAAACATGACTTCGATAATAATTAATTTATTTGAGAGTATTATTGGTCGTAATATACATTTTTAAAATATCATATCAGCAATAAGACAAAAGAAGAATTCTAGAAAAATAACATTAAAAAAATCTATGTAGATAAGAATGGAAAAATACAATTTTGACAATTTTTATTTTATTCTTTTCCTCGTAAATTGTACTAATTTATGCACAAGCGCTGACAACTACACTAATTTACTTATACGATTAATGATTAACTAATAATGAAAATTTATTAAAGATAAATATGTTACTATTATAAAAAATATTATTTTTACATTTAAAAATAAAATATATGTTTAATAAACAAAATATAATTATATTTATAACAATAATACATAAAATAAAGACGTAAAATAGCCTCAAATAACGATATTTAACGATCCAGTTCCCACAGTATCTAAAGAAAACATCCCGTCTCGGTGTTTACTCGGCTAGTATCTACTTTCTTTTATAATAACAATAAACAAACACAAATTTAATTGCCAACATAGTAATTATAATTAATATATAATGCAATTTAAAATTTAAATAACAGGATTTGTAGATTTTTATTGATTTTCAGCTGCATTCTGTATCCCGCATTTTAGCAGGGATCGCAGAAGGAACCTAGTGTTACGACATTACGTTCCCCGCTAATAATGGGGGTACCATTACTGACATTATATGTAGAATGGCGGAAATAAACGCCGCGCTTTGTCTTGTTACCAGAGCGAGAAAATGAAAATAATTAATCCCTTCGAGTGGGAATCGAACTCACAACCATAGTGTTAACATTCAGGCGCAGTGTCGATGCGCCAAGACGGCCTCGTTACGTTTGTTTAATTTTGAAATGGAAAAGACGGACTTTCCATTAGAGGTGAGCAGATCAGAGGTCAGAGGAAATCTTATTTTCACAAATATAAATTGAATTTAGTTACGTCTAAGTCAGTTGAGGAATGAGCCTTCAAGTGAGTTTTTTTAACAATAATATTTTTTTCCTTAAGCTAGTGGTGGCGCAGGTGCACAAGCGTGTGACAGGTTTTGGGTTTGATTATCACTCGAACGTATGAAATATTTAACATTTTTAATTTCTTCGCTCTAGTGTCGAGGCTAAGCGCAGCGTTGAGTTTCGCCACTCAACACGCAATTCCTTCAGAATTACGCGGAAAGAAGAAAGCAGAGTTTCTTAGCACAAGGCTTCCTCTGCCTGCCCCAAAACAAAATTTTACATTAAATGTACTTATATCATGATTTTTTAATAATTTTCAAGCTATGTATATAAGTTGTTCTAGTATCTATGACTAATTGTGTAAATATGAGGGCTAAATACGACTCAGTTTGTACGATTTTCATTGAACAACCACAAAAATTTTAGTCACAAAATGCTTAGTTAATGTAATAACAATGTGGTAAACGAAGTAGTTCACCCGTATACAGTATGCCTATATGAATAGGCACCCAATTAAGACAAAATTACATATAGCTATATGTACAACATTATTGTTAGCATATAGCAACATTTCACGCTGTATCCCATATACACATAGCAGGGTAGGCAATGGATACATGTAAGCGAAGTGTTAAGGCCCTTTAAGACTGAGAGAGTTTCCAGAGAGAGGAATTGAAAATATTTAGTATTCCATTTCCTCGAGTAAGAATCGAACCCACAACCTATTAACTAATAAATAAATAGATAGATAAGCTATAAAGCAACAAACAAGGAAAAAATACACATATATTATACGAAATTCATAAAATTAAGATCACGCACCTAAGTAAAGAGAATAGCGACACTACGCAAAGGAAATGCATATATAGAATATAACTTGAATTGAAATCTGATACATCGTGTTTACTAAGCAAACTATACTCCATCGTTCAACCAATCAATAAGGGTCAATAAAGACATGCGTTCTCATTATCAGCAGTTATCAACGGGCCTCAATTTGTCATGTCACCATTTATCGAGTGTGAACTGACCTTTATATTTGCTGTTACGAAATATGTGGGTGATACTACAGTAGTTTTAAAATGTATTTTTTTTCAGTTTCACGCTGTATCCCGCATATAATAGGATAGATAGAGTGAACCTAGTGTTAAGACACTCCGTTTTCCACTTTCTGACGATTTTTTGATCCATTGCGTGTTAAGTGGCGGAACTTCGAGCGTTGCCATGGTGAAGAAAATTAAAATATTAATAAATAATAACTTATTTCCATTCACAGTCACTTGTGCTACTGCGCTACGACAGCCTCTCTTTTTTTAATTTTCTTAAAACCTCATCATCACTGCTATATAGCAGGGCCTACCCAAACAATATAGAAATTCAGTGCTAAGAGACTTCGATTTCCATTTTTTTTTATTTTCGAGATATTGCTTGTTGAGTGTCGGAACCCAACGCCTTGTGTTGTCTTGATTTATACTGTGCTCTGTTTTACTCAAACTAATATTTTTGTCAATATCCATAGAATTCTTAAGTATTATAGCAGTTAGCTAGCTAAGCTTAAATAGTTTCTTATCAGTTATGAATAAATGGTTATCGGAGTTATGCACTTATTTACTTATACAATAACCTTTCTTCCTTTTTCACTAATTTAATACAGGGAACTCGTATATAGTTTAATTATAATATTTAGGTTTTGTTATGTAATTTTTTTTTTAAGAACTCACATTTAATAAGAAAGTTATATCCCGCATGTAGCATGCACTTCGTTTCCCTCTTTCCTCCCAATCTTCCAAAATCAACAAAAAAAAACTCAATACCGCGCTTTCTTTGTCTACTAAAAGAAACAAAAGAAAATGACTAATTCTCCAATTGGGCATCGAACTTACAACCGTTGGATTTAATCACACGCTGTACCGCTCCCGCTCCTCCCGATCTCAAATTAACATTTACTTATCCAAATCACCAGTAATCACTGATTTCTGATAAAATATAAACAAATTAAGGCAACCACTTCGTGATATAACTATTTGTATAACAATACCATTTATCGTGATTCGAGATTTAGCTCTATTTAATATTTAATATTAATGTCAGGCGTTGCGAATTGCGACGTATAATGGACGATGTATCCTTACAGTATAATATATTCTATTTACAGTATATAGTAAGTTGACGTGCTTATTTACTAAACTAAATAAAATTATGTCAATCGAGTTACGTAAAACCGTTTTTGCTACATTTAAAAACAATGTAATATTTTGTGTTTCTCTCAGCATATAGCAGTGTTGGGAGAAACGTAGTGTTAAAACACTCTGTTTCGTGAAAATTCACTCGAGATTTATTTTTGACATTTAATAGAGTCGTATTGTATGGCTACACTATTATTATAAACGAGACAGTTCAGGATCCAATTGTCACCCGGGGAATAAGTAAAAAAAAATATTTACTTCTCTCTGGTAATGAGACAATGGGCGGCGTTAGGTTCCACCATTAAAAACTTTAAAAACTTTAAGTCGAAAACTGGGTGTCCTCAGCCTGATTTGTTAAATCTTGGATAAGGCATGAAAAAATAATACCAGACTTATAAACACTAAATCTACAACAATGACCTCAAAGGTCTTTGAACAGGGTCAAATGAGGTATCAACGTGAGGCATAAGTAGCACACATTAAACACTATATAATTACATATTGTTATTTACTCTGTACAATAAGGTTTACGATAATATATTAATAATTATTCATACCTATTATGTTTTGTAATTTTAAAAAAGGGTTAATTAAACATGATTGATGTTGATAGCTTTATGAAGTATGTTTCCTTTGTAATTTCTGCTAATTACAGACATACAGACAATCTAAGCTGGTTAAATCTAATGGATATAAAATCTTTACATTCGCATAAGGTATTCGTTTTAAGTAAAACAAATACCTTATGCGAATAAAAGTTTGTGAATGTCGCGAAACTTAATACTAGGTTCCCTTGTTCCCTACGTACCCGTGCTCCGTGCTGTGTAGAATAAAAAAATCTATTAATCCGTGAAGGTGATATAAAATTTCTGAATCTAAGGAGGTACAAGCTTATAATATGAAATGCCCTTGATATTAACAAAAGATGTAGAGCAGATAATATATCACTCTTCTAGGGTTCCCAGGTGAATACAAATATATAAAAACTTATTATATAACTTATTATTATCGTGATTAATGATCTTTACAGCTTAGGAATTAAGATCTTAAGAAAGTTAGGCTTTTTTTAGGATTCAGTACCTCAAAAGGGAAAAACTGTACCCTTACGCCCAATATTATTAATCTATCTCCTATGTCAATCTTCGATCGTTCCATATATCTATCCAATCTCTAGATTGGATAGATATATGGAACAATCGAAGATTGATGTAGGAGATAGATTATTAATATTGGGCGTTATAGGACCACTTTTTTATCTATTTATCTTGAGATAGCGTGAACGTATCAAGCTGAAACTAATATCAAATATTCAGGTCTACGATCTCTTGAAGCACAGACAAACCCAAGGTTCAAAATTAACGCAATCAAAAGATACAAGCTTTTATACGTCGTTTTAGCAGCATTTTTTATAAAATTCGCAGCATAATCAAAATCTATAAGGTACTTCCTTTAGATGTACAATTAAATTTGGCACAAGAACTTACAAAACCAAAAAAAAGAAAATTTGGGAAAGTCAAATTTATAAATATAACACCTACAAGATTGAAATTGATATGGAACCCTCGTTGGGCGAGTCCGACTCACACTTGAACGTTTTTTATTTGAAGAGCGCTTTTTCTTTTTTATTTTATTTAATTACAGTATTAATGGTGGTGATGTTTGTAATGATGTTATATTAGATATTCTAACTTAAAGTTATCCAAATAGGCAAAAAGTTAAATAACTCTATCTAAAATTCCATCTTGCATAAAGAATTAGTATTTTAAAGTTAGGTCAAAATAAAGAAACGCATAGTAAATTTTCTCCATCCGGAATCTATAGAAAAAACTAACAATACACAAATATTTACCGATATAAAGACGAATAAATCAATGAAATATAATTATAAATCGATATCAAATCGATTCGTAAAACAAATACATTACCTTCACTTTCTCCTTTACACTCGCAACATATATAACGAATCAAACGAAAACATCGGTTCAGTAAACATAGATACACCGTTATCACATCACTTGTCAGATAGATTTATTGACTGATAAGGTAAGGCTGTCATACCATCAAACTTAGTTTGACCTGCGTGATGGATGAGACTTATTGATATTTAAATAGATTACAGAATATTTTAAAGTGTTCAACCTTTTAAAATCTGAAATAACATTGTTTTTATATCATTTGTAAAAAAAAAATTAAATAAATCAGCTTCACGCTTCCCGCACACAACAGGATAGGTAGAGGGAACCTAGTGTTCAGACACTGCGTTCCCCACTTTCAGCCGAATTTTGGAGACATTGCGTGTTGAGTGGCGGAACTCAACGCCACTCCATGCCTCGACACCAGAGCGAAGACATGGAAATATAAATTTAAATAAATATTTCATTTCTTTGTGTGGGCATCGAACCCACAGCCGTCGTGTTACAGTCACACCCATGTGCCCCTGGGCCACTCCTGGTTGGTATATGTATTGTAAGTTCGAGTTTCATTCGAAAGAATGAATTTATTTCGTTTGCTTGCTTTGCTAAGAAGATGAATGTACGGCGTTGAAAACTCAACACGAATGTCTTAAAAATTGGGCGGAAGATGGAGATCGAAATGCCTCTAAGTTTTCTATAAGATTCATACTATAATATTAACATTTTTTTAATATTTTTTTTTTAGTTCGACAAAATAATCTTAATTTAAATGAAATATACATATTTATTAATAAAATAGTATATTTTTATTACATTCGATGGTACTCAAAGTAGATGTCCAGAGTTTTAAGCACTAGTTTCCCTCTGCCTTTGCACTTTGCTATTTACAGCGTGAAGCTAAAAAAAAACATAAGATCTTATGAATTTATGCACCCAGATTAAATATGAAAGCTTATTTTTTAAACCATAATATTTACATTAACCAAAACAAGAATATGATATAACAAACTGCTTAGTAGTAATTATTAAGAGGATTACATATTCAAAGTTTGTATTATGTAAATGAAATATTTCAAAACAAAACGCGTGAAATAATTAAAATTGGTCTAATTAACTTATACAGTGGTTAAACGTTAGCGTGTTGCAATTACGACGTGGTTATATTAAACTGCCACTGTAGGTACTTGGCCATTTTAATTGTAAAAAATGCGTAAAGGCGACAGGTTGCGGGTTCGATTCCTACTAGAGGAAATGAAATATTTAATATTTTCATTTCTTCATGTGGTGTCGAGGTAAAGCGCGGCGTTCAGTTCCGCCACTTAACACAAAATGATTTTAGCATTCGGCGAAAAGTGGGGAGCGGAGTGTCTTAACACTACGCTTCCTCTGCCTACCCTTTTACATGAGGAATCAGTGACGCTAAAAAAGAAAAAAAAAAATTTTGCTTTACAGTTTAAGTGAATTAATATTAAATTATTAAATTATTTTATTATTATTTTAGATGTCATAGATAAAACAAACGAAAAAAAAGGGTCAACATCACATCACAGCGATCACTCACAATTAAAAGAATCTTATATGAATAATACAGATGTTAGAAATCGGAAGCAGTTAACGTTTTTAAAAAAACACTATATAAACACATATCGTCTATATGTTTCTAAACTATTTGGAAAGAGATACTATGTAATTGAAATAAGTGATATGTATCACCTACTAACAATACTTCACACTAGTTTCCTTCCAATAAGGGCCGTTGCCTACCAGCAACTACCCCCGATTGACACAATTCCACTGCTTTTATCATTTTTTTCACCAAAATCTACCCTTTTTACACGAGTTCGCTAACACAGAAATAACTCGCAGAAACTTGTATCCATAGAATCTTCATAAATACCCATTTGTCTATATTTATCATATTTTAAATTATAGTACGAAGAGTATCATTTGTTTTTTTATTTCATTTATGTAAGTGATGCGCTACAAGACTTAATATAAAATAGGCTGAAGGATTGACTTATTTTTATTATTGAGGCCAGTCGTGGCGCAGGCGCACAAGTGTGACTGTAAGCGCGACTAGTTGTGGGTTCGATCCCCACTCCAGGAGGTAACATATTTATTAATTTTAAAATGAATATTTTAAATAAATATTTTCATTTCGTCGCTCTGGTGTCAAGCCAAACGCGGCTTTGAGATCCTCCACTCAACACGCAATGCCTCCAGAATTCAGCGTAAAATGGGGAACGCTTAACACTGGATATACCTCTGCCTACTCTACTTTGTGCGGGATACAGCGTGAAACTGATTGATTTAGATCAGAATAAACCTAGTCACCGACTTTTCTAGCGAATTGAATTAAGTTCATTAGGTAAAAGTAGTTTTTCAAACAAATTATCAATAAGTACATAAAAACAATTAATTATATATTATCTAATATGTTAATCCATTTAGAAAAAAATAAAAAATGAATAATATCCTTCCTTTTTTGTAGTCGTTTAAAATTATGTCGGTATTTTTTTAAAAAACTTACTAAATCTTTAATGCATTTATGTATTATTGTTATACTACGCCATGCGCAATTAGCCTACTTCTAATAAAAGCAAGTAAATAATATAAATAACTAAATAATACATTATTTATAGAATAATTTCATAATAGTATGTTTTTTACTAAAAAAACTGTTAAGGGAAGTTACAAATCAAATGTCTAAACGATACGCATCGTACGTAATTTTTTCTTGATTTATAACTTATAATAAATAAAATATGCATATAAATCTTATCATAAAAACTTATAATATTAAAGTTAAAACCAACAAAAAATCAACCATCGATTGCACAATCCAGTCCCGGCGAGCAGACGGCGCGGCGCCGCACCTGCACAGAAGTGGGCCAACGGAACTGGTTCCGTACTTGCGTAACGTTGCGATGCTACCTCCAGTAGTGACTATCAATCCTATAACTAAACCACAAGAGTATATTTCACGTTACAACCCGTTTTTCGCCGTAAATGGCACGTAGGTAAGCCTTTATGATTACTTTCAGTCATAACTACTAACGTGACCATTCTTTGTTCAGCTCAAAACGGGACATCAGTTTTATTATTTTCAATATGTTAGAGGTGTGCTTTCATTTTTTTGGGTGGATTTCTTGTCTTTTTAGGTTTTTATCAATCAAGCAGACTTTGATTGATTGATATTCACGTCTTAACGTAATTGGAGCGGCAAAATTTAAGTGTAATTTCGAATAATTATAATTATTGACAAAAAAAACCGACTTCTTCATTTTTAACCAGAGTTCATAATCATAACCTAACAAAACTTTCATCAAACTACACTTGAAGTGTCCAATAAATAAAATATCATCGAATTGACGGGATATCGAGTGCGCACATTCTTAATGCAAATTTAAGACATTTGTACGTCCCGGTGCCATGTTCCGAGACAACAGGACACACAAGCGAAAATCGGGACAGTCCTGTTAAATACGGGACGTCTGGTCACGTTAGTCATAACTGGGAGCGGCTTTGTTTACCTCGTAAATAACTTCGTTATTTGTTGAGCCGCAAGAAAGCGGTTTAAATCAATGATACAATGTTCATCGGTTTTCACTTTCGTCGGTCGGTTTTGTTGATCATATACATAAGGTGATTGGTTGTATGTCGTAAATTTTTTTTAGCTTCACGCTATATCCTGCACTAAGCAGGATAGGCAGAGGGTACCTGGGACTCTAGTATTAAGACACTCCATTCCCATTTAATTCAGTTCAGTTCTTAGTTTGTGGCGCGACACTTGAGCACTAATCACTTCGCCAATGTCACGTTGTATGTAGATCACATGAAGGAGGTTGTACGGTAAAAAAGAGATAATATGAACGGGATGCCGTACGAATGTGTATAAATAAAACAGTTTATTTTATAACTGCAAAATATAATCATAAAACATCTAAGACTATAATGAATTTGATGTAATATGAGTGGTGAGCCACGCGCGGTACTCTTGATGACCGATAGCGACGAACTAACTTATTAAATATAATTAAAATATTAGAATTGAGTAATTTAGGTCACATAAATGCAAGCTAAGCACTCACATGTACGCGCTTGCTCGTACAATATTATATTATAGGAGAAGCGTTCCCATTTGGACACTTTCGTTCCCCTTTTGAAGTTTTACCTTAAAAAATAATTTATATCACGTGACACTTTAATTAGTGGACTTTAGTTCATATTATCAAAAATGTGTCTTTTTATATTTCTTCTTCATTTCTTTTTTCTAAATCAATGATCATATGCTATTTATTTTTATATACACAATTCATATTTAGCAACTGCGATACTCACTCTCCTCACTCACTATAAGTGAATAGAGTTATCAGCTTCACTCTGTATCCCGCACACAGCAGGGTAGGCAGAGGGAACCTAGTGTTAAGACACTCCGTTCCCCACCCTCCGCCGAATTCTGGAGGCATTGCGTGTTGAGTGGCAGAACTCAACGCCGCGCTTAACCTAGACACCAGAGCGAACAAATGGAAATATAAATTTATGTAAATATTTCATCTCCTCGAGTGGGGATCGATCCCACAACCAGTCGGTTTTACAGTCACACTTCGTACCGCTGCGCCACGACTGGCCTCAGTAGAGTTATAATAGAAATAAATAAATAGAATAGAGTTATTATAGAAATAAACAAATAGAATAGAGTTAATAATAGAAATAAATAGTAATAGTAAAAACACCATATACTCCGGAAGTCATACTAAAGACAAATGAAATAATTAAGTACCTACTGCATAACAAAAGCGGAAGTCAATATGAAATTAAAATATTTATCCTTTTAAGGAAATATTTAATATTTTCTTTACCTTGTTCTGGTGTAGAGGCAAAGCGCGGCGTTGAAAATTAAAAAAAATGTCATCTTAATAAAGAACCACTTTTTTTTTTTAAATAAAGGACTACAGTTACAAAATTTTATTATTTTTATCTTTGAAACGTGATTGAAGTTTTAATAAGTTTACCTTATATATGATAAATATCATATATTATATTCTTTATTTCCTTACTATAACCTCTTTAGGGCATAAACGTGGACGTGTCTAAGCCATGGCCAGATGGAGCAACCTTGGCCTGACTCATAAAGATTTTTACATATTATCTTACATCATGCACATTGTTTACCCACACTTCATTCAACTTGATCGGTGAATAAGTTGTAATTACTATATGAAATGTATGTATCAGCTGTTTCATCATTCATCAAAGAGAACCTGAGAAATTTGCATAAGAATTTAAAATTTGCTTCGAACCTTTTGCATTAATACTAGCGATCCACTCGCGGCTTCGCCCGCGAATCGCGACTTTGTTTTTTTTTCGACTTGGCGTTATTGCTGTTGATCTGGACTGGACTTGACAGCGTCTCCGGTATTACGAATTCACGAGATTATTCGTATTTTTATAAATGTACTAGAGACTCAAACGCGGCTTCGCTCGCTTAAATATATTTTTATATTATAGCCAAAGGATAATATTTTTTTAAAAATAGTTTTTTTAATAAAAAGTATCCTGTGTCCTTTTTAATGTCTCTAAGAATATGTGTACAACGTTTCATGATGATCGATTGAGTAGTTATGACGTGAAAGAGTAACAAACAAACTGACATTCACACTTAAAATATTAGTATGATGAAATATGAAAAGAAGACGACAAGACAAGTCGGACGGCCCATAAAATATACTATACAGTCTATATAAGCATGTAAAAAAGGCTGTGGTAACCTCAAAGTCAAAGATGGTTAACGAAAATGTCATTATAAAATGTATTCTTTTACAAATGGAACACAGAATCTATTTAAACCAAATAGATTTTCAAAATGCATTTAGTGTTTTTTTTATATTTTTCTCTTTTTTACATACAGCATAATGTAACAAAATTGAAAAGGTAAGATTAAAATTTTCTTTCTTCGATCTAGTGTCGAAGCAAATCCGGCGTTGAGTTACATGCTACATAATACACAATGCCTCCTGAAGTACGCGATAAATGGAGAGCGGAGTGTCTTAAATCCAGGCCATCCCTCTGCCTACCCTGCAGATGCGGGATACAACGTGAAGTAACATTTGTTATGTGACCTACGTAGTAAAATAGGAATGCTTAGGTTGCGTAGTAAATAGTAGGTTACGAGTCAACGCACTCGCGACATCACTCTAATTGGTTATCATTAATGATGGAGAGCGTCAATAGCAGCAATGATAGGAACCCGTTTAAACCTAACGATACTTAACACGACAATGCTTCGTATCTTTTGAAATTTTATTTAACTCATTTTTTTTAAATAAAAATAAATATTTTTTATAATATAAACAGGTATTCATTACTTAAAAAATAAAAATAAATTAGCTTCACGCTGTATCCCGCACACAGCAGCACATCCCCACTTTCTGCCGAATTCTGGAGGCATTGCGTGTTGAGTGGCAGAACTCAACGCCGCGTTTTGCCTCGACACCAGAGCGAAGAAATGGAAATATAAATTTAAGTAAATATTTCATCTCCTCGAGTGGGGATCGAACCCACAACCGGTCGGTTTTGCCTCACCTCGTGCCGCTGCGCCACGACCGGCCTCTATGGAAATATTTTTTTCAATTGGAATCAGTAGTTCCCGAGATTAGCGCGTCCAATCAAACAAACTCTACACTCTCTAACATATAGAAATAATGTACGTTACATACCTACCTGGGAAACATAAATTATTATAGTAATATTAACCAAGTTTTGTTTTTGACATATTATAGCTTCGTTTAAAAATATGAAACTTGTTATAATTTCTACTCGTTACGATGAATATTTATCTCTTTAAATATAATTATCTATTGTAATAACTTTATATTTGTTTTGATTTATAACTAAAATTATAGAAAAAGTAAATTAGAAAATGTTTATGTCACGATTGTTAAAAAGAATAGGATTATTTAATATTGCATTGTATGTACGTAGCAGGCCAAGTTTGACATCCATAAGTGAGGCATGGCAGAATACATGTGTTGTACAGCTTGCTTTTTACTGACATTGGCATTGATTTATTCTTGAATATTTCTTTTAGTGACCAATACTGTTTCCATGTGTTACTTATTCTTCTATTAATTTCTTTTGAGTATTGATCACTAACAGATAATATTTGTCCTAAATATATATATTCATCTACATATTCGATAACTTCCTGATCTATTTCAATTTTTTCCCTAATAGTATTTGTCATTAATTTGGTCTTCGTTGGGTTCATAGATAGGCCTGCTTTCTTACTTTCATTATTTAGCTGTTGCAACATAGTTTGCAATATGCTAGATTCTTCAGCAAATATGACGATGTCATCGGCGAATCTTAGGTGATTTAGTTTTACTCCGTTTATATTGAATCCAAAGTTATCCCAATTTAAATTTCTGAATATATTTTCCAATACTGCAATAAAAAGTTTTGGTGAGAGTGGATCACCTTGTCTAACACCTCGTTGAACACTAAACTCCTCTCCCGGTTTTTCTAGCTGGACCTTTGCTGTAGTATTTTTATAAATTTCTT